>JAHWFP010134879.1:0-24197 GCA_023313725.1 Lithobius niger | reverse complement strand
AACTTTCTCTCCTCTCCCGCCAGGGGCGCTGCTACTCCTAACTAGGAGGCCGCCATCTTGTTTGTTCCCCTCATCACATTTTGAGCACGTTGTTAGGGTAGGACGTGTTTGGCATCGCTGCCTTTGGTTTCTTGTTTGGAAGCAAAGTTATCAACTTTTCTGGGCAGAATTATGACCACGATAGAAGAATCAAACGATCTATTACGTGGGAGACTCAATTCGAAGAAATTTGATGCGTGTAGCTGCAAGAAACAGTGAAGAGATTTTCACCCTCTTTGCCGTGAGTGCAGGCCCTGAAACTTCGTCACCAAAGTATGTGAACTGTGCGATTTGCATCATCGTTCAACTATGAAGGACATTTTGCATACGTGGAAGAAATCGGATCAGAAAGCAGATCAAAGGGCCAGGGCAGCAACGGCAGGTTTGGTTGATGACGAACGGCTGCAGCTTGTCAACCGGAGGGAGAAAATTAGATGGCGTCAACAAACGAAAATGACTTTGCTGAAGTTCACGAAAGTGTGGGGGTGTGGGATGATGCAAAGTTGTTTGATGATGGAGTAGGACAGGTGCCGTTCTCAATTGAAGAGTTGCTGGCGTTGATGCAGACCACAGCCAACGTAATTTTTGATGCGAAAGCCACTTGTGTGGAGCAACGAATTACAAACAAAACAAAAACAAAAAAAAGTTCGGCGCCCTAATGGCTGATATGCTTCACTTGTTGCAACCATTGTTAGCCAAAGAAGAAGAAAAATCATTGGATATTAGGAACCGATGTGTCTGTTGTGACGGACATCAAGTCGTGTCTGCGATGCAGTCGCCAGCTATGCAGGCGCCGTGCCGTCAGGAGGCGCCACGTGTCGGAGATGTTAAGACTGCGTCTAGATCAAGTCCGGCGGCTGTAGTGAAGAGCTCGGCGAAGAAAGGAAAATCGCGGGTCAGGAAATGACAGTACTCCACCAATCATTGGACCATTGGAAGATGATCCTCCTTCCTCCTTAAATCCCCGATGATGCACTTCCTCCTTAAATCCCTCCTTCACCAAATTCTTCCTCAGAGTTTCCACCCTTGAAGATTCAGCATGGAAGGGTTTTGGTGCTGGGTTCTCCCCCGATGCTGGGTTAAGAAGTTCTCTGTGATTGGCAGAGGGACCGGATCACCAATCAATGATGATTACCAATGATGAAGATGCATACATTCCCTAATTGTTTTATTTTCCATGAGCTCCGGGTTGACCAATGCCATCGCCTTCAACGCTGGAGCTGATGCCGAGTAATAAGCCCTACTTGAGAGCTTGCTCCCAACATGACCTCGTCCTCTTCAATTGCTGAGTAGGAGTTTAAATGAACGAGGGGTGTCTGGAGAACCGAATCCAACTCGATACTACACAGTTCAGTTACGTATTCGGCTTGAGAATTGAAAAAATGGCGTAGGCCTAAAAGGGATAAGAATACTAGCCCTCTCAAAACCCTCTCGGTCGAACCATTTGCGTGGGCGCCGCCATCTTGGATTCGTTGGAAAGCTGGAATTCCTCTATCCAGGCCTCTGAACATATTTTCTCGGTGGCCATTTGGCATTGGCCAATCAGGCAGATTGTAGTAGGCCGTTTCTGGCGGTTTCAAGCCAACTTCCCGATGCATTTGAAGATCGCGTGGCCGATTGGCACCACGTGACCGATTTGGCGCGATTTCAACATGGCCGCCGCTCGCTTCGGATTTCATGTGAGCGCTTGTGTTCGTCGTTGGAAATCACCAAGAAGGATGATGTTTCACAGCATTAAAAAATAAAACAGCAGCTACATTGCAAAGCTAAAATGGAAAAGGAGCCTATAAATCTTCACACTATCGCTTATCAGGTGGGAACAATGACTTAGCCTAACTAACGTCGACTTTCGGACGCGTTTTGTCAACACGGCGATTTTCAATTGAGTGCATTACCACCCGTAATTTTTTTAAAAACGATTCTCCGAAACTATGAAAGCCATTTATCTGATTTTTTCTGTGTCCCTTAATGAATGTTTGTTGCGTGCGTGTAGTAAGTTTGAAATAATTGTGTCCAATAGTTTACGCAAGAATAAATATTTCGTTAGTGTCTCGCTCCATAGGTGACGAAAAAAAACAACTCACTCCATGAGCGACGACAATTTTTTTTTAACTCACTAAGGTTAAGAAAACCGAGTTAGAAGACCTAAAACCTTGGCTGCCACAAAAGCTTCCATACATTTTTGCATAAAACAAGACGCATAAAGAAGGTTCACCCTTGAGGTTAATTACTTCGGCAAGAGGAGGCCCAGGGCAAAAGTTAGATTGGCTGGTGACAGATCGGCTTAAAAAAGTATGTCGTGTCCCCCTGTAGGATAATAAAAACTACTGATCCGCTACTAGAAGTTGGAAATATCCAAGGTCGAAGAAGATGAAATTCTGGTGTCGTATGACGTAAAATTTTTTCCAGCCTAACGCACCGAGTCATTTTAACCCTTTTAGGCCTAGGCAATTCCACTGCGAAAAAAAGCCGACACGACGATGTATCATTAGCTCGGTTCAGCCGAGTTCTAGGCCCTGGTAAAAAAAAAAAAAAATATTCCTATTGCGTACATCGGAGGCGTAACTCAGATTAAATTACGTAATTTGGAACGTATATTTTCGATTTATTTAGGTTCATTTAATTTAATATCATCTGTTTATTACCTTAAGTCAATGTTATTGTTGGCATCGTCGCAAAAATGACGTGAAATTGCGTTTATTTGCTGAAAATAGCCCTTGGCTCAAACGATCGTATCTCTGGAACGACGCAACGTACAGTCGCCATCTTGGTCGCGTTCGAGAGAGGGGATTCCCAATTTTCTGGCCCGTGAAAAAGGACGTCATCAACTCCAACATCACTGCCTGTATTCCTCCAATGAAATGTCCTGTTTCAACTACCGTTGTTCAAACGCTTCGGCTGATTGGCTCGTTCGCGAGTGACGTCACGTGAAGCGAGTCAAGGTCGCAGCCATTGGCGCTAGCAGGAGAGCGTCGCATTGCGTCCGGCAACGATTTGGTAGTGAGTTGTATTCGATCGAGAATATCTAAGATATAAAGGAACTTTAAACTATTTTTACGGTAATAATAGAATATCGAGTGGATGTTGTTATTCTGAGTACAGTAAGTTGAAACTTTCGTTAGCGCTGTTCACGTAGTCGAACTTCAGGAGTTTTTTTAAATAATGAAAACGTAGGACGATGGTCCCAATTATATTTCTGGTCAATAATTTACAATATAATTATTACGTCTGCGAATTTTTATATCCTAGACCGCATAGTTTTTTTTATTACAATTAATTTTCGTGAGGCATGTAACTTGTTCAGAAAGACGGGTATTACTTAAGGCACTCCACACATTTACGTGCGGTCCTCCGCTCCTCACCTGCGGTCGCTGAAATGGTGCTTAAGCACCTCGACGCCTTTATAATTAAATCCTTTCCTGAAATGAAGCTATTTCCATACAGAAGAAAGGGCAGTCTGCTAATGTGCAACGGGTCCTGAATGCGTGGACTGAGGATATTAGCTTCACGTATGAAGAAGTTGGCAACAAACTACCGTTTTTGGATGTCGTACTGGAGAGAAACGGGGAGCGGTAGGATTGTTTACCAGCCTTACCGAAAACCGACAACAGGTTGGGGTATCCCCTACAACTCAGGGCACCCGGTAGGCCAGTTAAAAGCAATAGCCCAGAATGAGTTCATCAGGATGATGCAAAACTCGGCTAGCCTAGATGTAGCAAGGAAGCATCTGTGAGATACCAAAGGAAGGTTCGTTGAGTTAGGCTATCCACCGACACAAGATAGGGATACGGAGGTAGGACCAAGAGTGGCAGTTGCGTCTTTGGAAGGCGTTACGGACAAAGTTCAAGGTGTACTTAGGAAAAATAGTTTTGCATCATACGTCAAGAACGCAAAGGGCCTGAAGGATTACCTGATGCCATAACAAGGAAAAGAAGTGAAGCCAGTGAGCAAGAAGATGAAGCCCTGAAGCACATTAAGAACACCCGTGAAGGCGTTTACAGAGTTTCATGTGGGGATTGTGATGCCGTTTGTGTGGGAGAGACAAGAAAAGGTATATGCACGAGGGTCAAGCTGCACATGGCAGACACCAGGAATGAAGTTGTAACGAATGGCATAGCAGTCCACCACATGGAAACTTGACACCAAATCAACTGGGAAGGCACTGCGACACTCCTCAAGTCCAACTCTAACAATGATGTGCATCTGAGAAGCTTAGAATCCCTGGCTATTCAACACCATAGCCGATCCAGGTACCTTCAAACCCAAACATTCAGTTCCTGCTAAGAGGAGAGTTTAATAAGTTGCTGCGGGAGAAGTGGTGTACTGGCCTGCAAGTTACGTTTGGCCATAGCCTTGCACCTCATTCCAACTAACAATAGCAGCAGACGAAAGATCACGACGAAGTAAGAGGTGATGGGTAGCCTGATGAAGACAGTCGTTCTGAGCCCCTCCAACTCCAGAAAAAACCTGACTGTCAAAAATTTGCAAGGATATTGTAAATATCCTTTACTTTGAAATCTAAGTGAACAAAACGTAAACATGACACATGGACACACAACCCAAGATCGATTAAAAGCAAACAAAAACCTTACGTGTGCCCTGGGGACGATGCTAGATGGACGGCCCCAGAAGATGGGCACCCTAGCAGCAACCCTGTTGCGCTGGTGACCCCAGACGCACTTTTCGTAGCATGACCTGAGGTAATTGTGTCAACTCAACTAGAGACAGGCATTTAAGGGGCACATAAAAGAAGACTTAGCGCTGATGAATATCCAGTCCTCGTCGGCAGCTGCGATCCAGTACCTTGTAAGAAAAGACTTCCACAATCGACTCATGAGCAGATGGAGTCAGCTCGATAAATATCGAGTCCCCAGCGGCCACCAGTTCGCAACAAAAGCAACAGTAGGAACAATGTAAACTGCAGAGCAACAACATCTTCAAAAAACGCCTGATGAAAACGGTTGGAAAAGTGATAACTACATCAACCTTAGAATATCAAAAAGTTGCGGAGTTTGTACAGAATTTCCGTAGTTTGAGATTGATCATATTTTTACAACTTTTATCATAAGATTTGAATAATCCTGTAAGGGGCGATAATGAAATTGCAACATGCTGCTTACAATATTTCTAAAGCTGACCGTTCCCGCTACTGCCATTTCGATCTGATACAGATACCAATATGTATAGTGATAATCTGTACATTCACCGCTATTGTGTCTCTATCGCTTTAGATACTTATGATTATTGTGATATTAACACCACCTTAGTTGCCGAATTGCACAATATTTTAATTAGTTCGGGGGCCTATTTCAACTTTCAGCTAAATGTGATATGAATGAATATGTATAAGTTGTGCAAATTATTATTATACTGCATTTCGTACGACATACATGCAAATAAAGAAAACAAAAGAAAACTGATAAAAAATGCACAAGAAATTTGTAACCTTTTAGTAATCTCTACACATTTGGCCATACAGATTTAGAATCCAATGAGTCGGTAATAATCTGTAAAACTGTACCGAGCACATTTTTTCCTGCCGAGCCATTCTCGACCAGAACCAAGCACCTTTATCAATCAGATTTTTGATATCAGACTCTGTGCAAGTTCAAACCAGTTTCATGTGTGAATAGTTACATATCCTTTTAATGTTTTTCAAATATTCATTCTTTTTAGGTAATGAAACAGACTCCTGAAGATAAGAAAATTGAGAAGTTACTCAAGAAAACTTCTCGAGAGATTTACAAGTTACGCAAGAGTAGAAAACAGCAACCGGACGTTACTTCTTTCAGGTAACTTGAATAGGTTTAAAAGGATGTTCCACTACTTTCCCTAAATCCAATAAGGTTCTCATGGAAAAACACTAAGCACCAATATTTCGGGTCTGCTTACGACCCATTGTATACTTTACGTATTGCCAATGTAACAAAAACAAAATCACAAGACTTGAAATTGATGAAAATGAACCCAGGCCAATTTCCTACTAACTCTGTGGTTGTGTGGCCAAATTTTTTACCAATTTTAATGTTTGGGGAATATTGGTAAAAATGGCATCAAATAGCCTTATGGGGAAGGCTTCCATTTCTTTCTTTTAATTTGCAAGCCCGAAACTGCAATTTGTCGTATATTTGCGCCACCTTCAGTGCAGTACATTAATGGCATTACTCTGACTTCAGTTTTCCAGTCTTCCTTAGTTTACATCTGTGATCATTTTCCTACAGCCGTGTTTTTTTCTTTTTTATGTTTAGAGAAAAGATGGCATTCTTCACACGTGTCAACCTTCACATCCCTGCGCTTCCACCAGAGTCGGACTGTGAAGATGAAGTTGTGGAAGCCAAATCCAATAGCAAGAGTCGCCCTGCTGCAGACAAAAGTCACAAAATGCCCCAGCGTGCAGATTTGAGGCCGAAACCCTCAACTGACAAGGTCCCAACCATTTCTTCAGTGCCTTCTCAAGAGGAAGGAGTTTCACAACTGTCAGTAGCAACAACTCCTCCTCTTCCTTCTTTGGTAGACTCATCAATCCAAAAATCGCCTAGCGGTGATGCCGATCCGCAACCCAAGTTTGATTACGTTGTGGATCGGGAGCTTGGGGTGCAGGTGTGAAGCAGACTTATACAGAGCTTTATGCTTATCTTTACTTCTGGTTTTGTATAGAACAGAAAGGAAACAAAACAAGAGACGTCTTTCTCTCGTTCTGTCTCACGATGCCAGACAGTTGAGGGATGCCTACGACGACCAGGTGGTCGCAGGCCGAGTCTGGCTGCGACATGTGGTGTGATTGCAGAGCTGGTAGCAGGAAGCTTCGTTGACGCCACGTGGTGTGGTACGGAACGAAAAGCTGCAGCTTCACGCCCCACCGTGTTAGGGCAGCTGCAGTGTGCGGGCACCTGCAGTCGGCGAGTGTGTGTTACACTGGAATTGTAAGTTTTATTCCGAAGGTAACAAATTGATGATACGGGAAGTTGTGACGGGATTATTTTCAAAGCAGAGCTTAGTGCCTTCCACGTGCCTTGTTCTTCCCATTGTAACACTGCTGTATATCGGCAATTAACCTTAGCTCCATTTGCTTCTTTTAGACTAGGGGAGGAATTCAGAAAATACCCTAGTTTTCGAGTTAAAGGCATTTTTAGTAGGAGCAGTAACTTTTTTTTCTAAACAAGAAGTATACGAAGAAGCAAGATTAAAACGTTACCAAGTTTTCTTTGCAATTTTAAGACTGGAAATGAGACGCCACCGTGTAAGGTGAGAGGTTTTCTAATATTTTTAATTTGTTGGCTTCTACCAACCTGTTTTTCGTTTTTTTTACACCAAATAAAAGGATTTGAAACGTTCGATCTTTTCTTACAGAATAACTATTTCGGTATTTTTAATGGTTTACTAACAGTAGGGATGTGCGATACTCGAAAAATTCGAGCCGAGTCAAGTATGAAACTTGTACTCGAACTCGGCTCGCTGCTCGCGTCCATACTCGAGAAACTCGAATCCGGTGAAAATGTGATAACTTCGTCAATTTTTGACCCATTTTGACGTTCGGATATACCAAATCGATCGTCTCGACGAGAGCTTTCCAGTGGTGCAGATTAAAAGTCAATAGCTCAAACCATTTTCAAGTTATATCCTTAAAACTGGAAAACCATGACCCACACAGTCAACTAAGCACCATCTGTATCCCTATTATCTTAACAAATTAAAGGGAAAATTGCAAACAAAATATTTCCATCAAATACTCGAACTCGGCTCGATACTCGATTCTTCTGTTGCAAACTCGGCTCGGCTTGACTCGAATTAAAATTTTTCTACTCGCACATCCTAATTAACAGATTTAACTAAGACAAAAAAAACACGCATTTGCTGATCGTACAATTTTGTTTTGGTGGTTAGCAGGTGCTACTCCTTGTCGTCTTCGTCAGGCCTCCAAAGGTGCCACTTTTGTATTCAACCAGAACAAACAACAGACGATGTGATCAGAAGCTAAACAAATCTTTGGAGGCTGACGATGACAACAGGGAGTTGTCAAAAATTTGCCAGACAGTGTGAGAGTCTTGGATGTGAAAAAGGATTGTGTGTTCACTTACGGTTTCATTGGTAGTCGGCCCCATGTTTTTGCTGTCACTTCCGGTTTGTTTGTGCACGGTGCAGGCATACGCTTGCATTCGTCGTGGGTTACAAGGACTTTGTTCATGTTTTGAGCCAGTCGCAAACTTTGTGATGGCTCGCCACAAAGTTCAGGAACATCTGTGGAATCAGACGTCATTTCATGGTCACTTGTGATGTTCACATCATGTCACCGATTTCAGTATATTAACCTGGTTCCCAAATAGCCTATGTCTTGCCAGCTCAGGTCAGCCGCTGGATGAATCCACCGGAACAAACATTGCCTTCTTCGTCGTTAGTTAAAAAATGTCCGACCATTTTAGTCTATTGCTTCATACGTGCAGCGTTGGTGTTCTAGCTGTCATCCTAATTCCATGTGCATGGCTGTTGATGCAAGTTCATCGAATGAAAGCTCTTTTGCTAAACCAATTTCCTCAGGCTTGTAAAAGCTTGACGCCAGGTCAACTAATGGAGGGAAGAATCGAGCTATTTTTTTTTTGTCCCTTATCTATTATTTAAAAAAAAAATATCGATGTTACCCACACACTTGCGTATCTATTACTCTACTTCTATGGGATCGAGATTGATGCGCTATATACCAATAATGCTCTGTACTACAAGAAGTTGTATAGGCGTCACAACGATTGGCGTAAGCATTGGAGCTTTATTTATCTGTCTCGCGAAATTGTACGATGAACAAATGCAGGTTTTGTATCTTGTAAGTTAAATCGGTTAGTAACCCATTAGAAATTTCAAAATAGTTATTTTGTAATGCAGGATAGTACGTTTCAAATCCTCTTATTTGGTGAAAGATAAAGAAAAACGGGTTGATAAAAGCCAAAAAGATAAAAATATTAGCAAGCCTGTAACTGACGCCTTTTTCCCCCGAGCTGGCAGCTCATTTCCAGTCTTGAAATTACGAAGAAAATTTAGTAGTTTATATCTTGCTTCTTCACACGCTTCTTGAAAAAATAGTTACCGCTTCTACTAAAAAATGCCACGACTCGTTGCATTTTCTGAATTTACTCCTAGTCTATTTTGTGTTACTTGCGATGTCCCTGACGCGCACACAAAATATTGCCGTTAAACTTTACGAAGGTATTGAGTGACTCATGTGCCTACAGTATTTTTGTAAAATGTTACAGTATAGAGATTAAAAGGATGGGAATATATTCTTGTAGCCATATTACGACTACTCCGATTTGTTACACTGTCGAACGTTTTGAATGTACCTTAAACTAGCTTACGTGCGCTGCACTGTGCAGCATATCAAGCTATTGCCATTTATATCTCAGCCTACCAATAATAATATTGTTGCGAGTTGAGATGCCTGAATAACGAGATTGGTCCTAACCCACCTATTTTTTAGAAATGCTCAAGGTTTGTAACGTGCATCAACAGTTGTTGCAACTCGACTGGTTGCAACAACTTTAACGTTAACCTAGAATCGTGTTTCATAAGGGTCACACTGTTTATAGACGATTTTTTTAATGACTGTTATAGGAGCATTTTTTTATAATGTTATTAACTATTAAAAAAAAATTTAAAAAGATGTAAGCACTGTTGAATTATAGAAATTGTGCTTTGAGGTATGTGATATACTTAACTTATTTATATGGGAAAGTGGTATCTTAAAAAAATTATAACAATAATAAAAAAAAATATACAAAAAAGCAACGAATTTTTAACTAACATTGCATTTTGCAAAAAAACAAATGTATTAATAGTAAGTTTAAAGGTTTTTACAATGGTTTGTGTGAATGAAAAATATACCATAAAAATGGAGTGTGATGGTTTTTCATCGGCCAGGAGGACTGGCTTTCATTTGGCATTTCGTATTGACATGTATTCCATTTGATGAGGTTTGTACAAGTGAGTTGTATGTGTTAAAACAAGCTGCATTTTAGTGTTAACACCATAACGCATACGACTTGGAATATTTTTAGAAGACATTGTACTCAGTTTTGTATGACACCCAAACTACGTTATTAAAAACGATCTGCTGAAACATTTGTTGAATTACTTAGTTACGGTACAATATTTTTAATTTTGGAAAAAACAGGTTTTCATATTGTCTTCACGGTAGATGCACCCACCGAGTAAATGATGGCACATGCTGTTTAGAGGCATCGGAAAGGCAAAAAGACTTCTAGTTGGTTGAGTCAGGCCGCATTGCTGTGCGTTAACGGGCACATGTTTCACATTGTTGAGTGCTTATGTTAAAAGTATGGAAGCTGTAGATCAAACGAAGTACTTAAATGAGTTATCCCGTGATGAACTTGGCTTGCCAGGCCCATATGATGAGTGAAATTTACGACGGCTTGCGACCAATGGCAAGAAATGAATTTTTATTTCTGTATGCCGGGCGTTCAAGAACTATAGAGTTTGGGAGCTTATATATTTTTTTAAAGTTCGTAACGTTATTTGGCACTTAAATAACATTTGTAATGTTGCACTACTTAATCCTGAAATTTCCCCAAGCCAATGAGACCAGTGCCAGGACCCATGACTGACAGCCAAACCAAACCAGGGGAAGTGATGACTGGCCAGTGCTCATGTATGATAGTTTCGTGGTTAAAAAATATTTCAAGAAAATGGAAATCTCCATACACGACTAGACATTTAACTTGCATTTCTTCCCCCTCACCCATAGCATTTTTTTCTGGCATAATTCGGTAGCCTGATGTCTATTGAACATTTCTGCATACTTATTTTTACGATTTTCCTCCAACATCAAGAAAATAAATGTTGACTGCAGAGTGCACAGGCTTCCAAACTTGGAAATTGAGCCTCTCCTGCGCTACTATACTATTTATACAAATGTACTGGAAAAGTTTAAAAAAAAACTGCAATATTCTATGTGCTAAAAGTGATTTAAGTGTACTAGATGCTGTTTTGGTTTATAGCAGTGGCCATTCATCAAAAAAACTAGTGCTGAAAATATTGGGATGTGCTGTTGGCAAGCTGTGAAGATGTTCTAAAAAGGAACGATAAGCAATGCATCTCACGTAGCTCACGAAGGCTAAAATGAGACTTAAAAGGAAACGCATTAAAAATGTAAAAAAGAAGTATGAACCGTCTCAGGATAAATTTTATGTTCCTGGAGATACGGAGACGCCTGCAAGTGTGTGTTTTTCACACATGTTTGACATTCTTCTGACATAAATAAGTAAGGCTGTACCGATCAGCCACAAATTGATTGGTGTACCGATCCGATTTAACCGAACCGATCGCTACCAATTTTTAACATTTTTTTTTTCTGACTTGCACAAACTTTTAGGCTAATAAATTTGCAGGCTAATGCAAACATTGGAGTACCTTTTTTTTACCCAAATAAAAGCAAATATTTGTCCGTTATTGATCTTAGCCTACACAATGTAAAACATGTAGGCCTAGGTAAATTAAAACAAAAGGTAACAAAACATGTGGTGAAACAGAATTTATTTATTGTCAAGGGCCTGGCAAATATCGAAAGTCTGTAGGTTTTTGTTCGCCGAACCGATTTTTGCCGATCAGCATAAAATTTGCCAAAACCTGTTTGGTACAGCCTTATAAATAAGTTTCTCAACTTTGAGTGCATTTTTACTACATTTCGTTTTTCTGCAGTGCGCTGCAATACTTGATGTACTTTTTCTCGTAAACTACTTGTCTGATTTTCACAATTTTTGTTTTGTTTTGCTCAGTAGACCTGTGGGAGTAATCTGAAACTCTGAAATTTAATAATATATAGAGTATTCAGCTTGAAAATCGTTAAAAAAAGAAGAAAATGTGATTTTTTTAATGAAAAATTTTGAAAAAATAAAAAATTGCAGCCAGTATTTTTTAAACATATTTTTCTGAGTTTCAGCATGTAGCCACATACATTGGCTCTTCAAAAAGTCCAACCGAACATTGCTACGACATTTCAGTCCAGAGAATAGGTACATACACAAAGCAATGTTTTATTTTTGAACAATTTTTTTAAATAAAAGTTTGGCTCCAAATTAAAAATTGTTATGCTTGTTTTGAAGGTCGTATCAAGTGTCTACCCACATGCAAATTTTCAGAACGATAGCTCAAATAGAACCGTAGGAAAAACTTTCCTAAGTTTATCCCTCATGCCACCTTAACAAAAATATTAAAAAAAAAAAAGTGTTTCAAATGAATTTACGAACAAAAGCCACGGAAAAATAATGCTACGCTAAAAAGGAAAAGGTCTGGAAATGACAGCCAAAATTAAGTCTCGAATAAAAAAGTCAAGGGTTAAATACGTCCAGGGGAAATAAAACCTGAGAAACTAAAAGCCATGAAAGAGCTAGGAAAACTACCAAAGTTAAGTCTCGAATATAAAAGTCGAAGGGAAAAAACCTGAGGAAGTAAAAGGCATGGAAAAGAAAAGGCTAGAAAAATGACCAAATTTTAAAAAAAAACCTGCTAAAAAAGTCAAGGCTGAAATCAAAACCAACAGAACAAAAAAGCCTTAGAAAATATTTGTAGAAAATATTTGTAGAAAAAAGGCAAAAAAAAAGCCTGGTGAAACTCTGTTTCATGCTTGCTGAAATTCGAGCCAAAGCAACTGACCTAACCTAACTATAACCTAACCTGTAATTAAAAAAAAAAAAGCCAAGGAGGGGGAAAAGGTTGAGATCGCAAAAGCCATGGGAAAGGACTCCTATAAAAATGGCCAAAGTTAAATAAATCCTGAATAAAATAGTCAAGGCTTAATTCAAAGTCAAGGGGTAAAAATGCGTGAGAAAATAAAAGGATGGGAAAAAAAGCCTGTTGAGATTCGAGCCACATTTATTTTTCCTTTGGCTATTTTTTTTCCACAGCCTTTTTTTCTATGCTGTTTTTTCCTTTGACTTTTTTCCCATGGCTTATTTTCTGCAGTATTGTTTTTTTTTTCCGTATTTTTTTTTCGTGGCTCGTATTTTTTTTCCTTCAACCGCGTATTCGTACAGTTGAGAATTTACAAATAGTTAAGAACGCTGAAAAAAAAAGGTAAACGCAGCAGAAAATAAATAATTAACATGGAACAAATTTGAGTTAAAAACTTCCATAATTTTGGAAAGCGAGTTTCTATGTGCCATGACATTACCTAAGTTTTAGCATTCTCCTCCATGTCCTGTGCGTTCTAGAGATTGAAGTTCTATTGTCGTCCGGCGCTGCTCCCCACCGCGCATGCGTGGCCTCCTTTATATGAACTCAGACGAAGATCCGTTCTTCATCTTTCTTTCTCTAGCCCTCGACCTGGACGGTTGTTCCCCTGTGCAAAGTCTCTTTGTTGGATCCCTCCGATCATTGGATGCCTAGACTGAAAAGTGTGCCATGGGATCCCTTCTAGGATCTTGCAGGGTCTTCTTCATCCCCTCCGATCACCATCTAGGATGAACCACCTCTTCCGGACTTGTCGGCGGCCAGCGCCTTTGTGCGGTCGTCTCAGCCGGTATTTAGGTCTCGACCATGTCCACCTGTGGACCTTCTTCCTCCAAGTTACCGGCTGCCTCCGGTCGTGCTGTCAATACTTTGTCCACCTTGCCTGTCCAGTGTGCACAGGTGGACCCAGCTCAAGACTTAACGGTCTCTCCAGGAAGACTTCCGTAAAGCCAAGGAACGGTATTGCCGCCTGAAACTCCCAAGTTAAGGGCCGGTGTGCTAGACAGAAGCATCCGGCCCCTTCGGCGGACGAATCCATCAACCTATCTTCTCGGTTCTCTCGACATCTTCACAGTCGCTGCCACAGGGCTCCGATACCCAGCCTTTCTCAAAGGAACTAGTGCATGGACTCCGCTCGCTCTACGATCCTTCAGTCGCAAACACCCGGCTTCTCCTCCTCCCGCGTTTCCACGCCGGTTTACGGAGGACTGGGTGCAATCCACGGCGAAGATAATTTGTCTTGAGTTTCCTGACGCCACGAGCACCGCCAGCCCACCCGCTCCTTCAAACTTCCCGCCATCTCCTCACTCACGCCGGCATCCTTCCTCGGCCGACTCAGATGCCTTCAGAGCGGACACCTGTGATCATACACAGCATCCTATTGATCTATCGGATTCTTGCTTTCACCATGCCCCACCGGACCAACCTGTCGATCCGGATCCTTCTGAAATACCACTTCCCGACTTGCTCAAGGCTGAGGAAACCGTAATACCGGACTGTTTTATCTATAAACCATCGCCACAGGGTGCCGTACTATGTAAGAACCGCAGCCATTCGACCGGTCTCGACTTTGGTCTCCGGGACCAGCTTCGTCGTCAGATTCCTGTTCTCTGATTATTGACGATGTTATTAACCACTCTTCTTCGTGCTGGCGATCTCATCCTCGGCAACAGTGCTCCGCTTGAACTGGACAAAGCGCCTCCGCCTCCCCGAGTTGGTCGGGAATCCTTTTTCTTTCGCCCTTCCGGTGATGGAGCTGCCAATCCACGGAATTTCAACACCTACCCTTAATCGGAGTTCTTCGCTGCGGACGTCCGAATGGACTTTCGCATTTCCCCTTTACCTTCCTCGATGAGCTTCAGTGCCCACTTCGGCGTTAAGCGACAGTGATCAGCTTCTGCGCCTTGGCCTCCATGCAGCCTCCGTGCTGCCTCCCAAGCTGACGTCCTCAATACAGCTGCCAACACCTTGCGCTAACGTCTCTCCGCAGATGTTTTCCCGGAGGAAACCAAACAATTGGCATTGGATAAGAAATAAAACGTGTTACCACCATAGAAGCAGATAATTACGTAATGTTTCTTCAATTTTCGGGTAATTTTCGGGAGCGGCATGAGTGGTCGGAGCGGCCATTGAATCCAACGCCCTGAGGCCAACGATCACCGAACATGTGACGGTTTTGTTTCCAATGTTTTACAGTTGCACTCCTGATGAAGGGGAACGGTTTTTCCCAAAAAAATTAAGAAACATTACATAATTGTCTGCTTCTATGGTGGTAACGTGTTACCACTGTCAATGCCGGTTACCGGTATTTCAACAAACTATTGGCCTTCTTATTCAACCAGGTCTTCCGAAAGACCTGTTTCACCACTTTCCACTCGATGAACTGGTTCACACGAACTCTCTTCAACTCCTGTCTTGCTACGTGACATCGTCCTCAACACCGCTCCGAATCTTCGTGATTCTACCAGACACGTCCTCAGGAATCAGCCGATCCATGAATCAGATACCCTCTCCGTGGACTCATTCCGAAGCTTGCCCCTCACCTAGACATCACGCGCAAGCCGAAGCCCTACACGTCTAAAGGACAATGACGACAACGATCAACGGCAGAACCCAAAGACGACTGGTGCACCGTCTCCCGTTTGGATACCCGGCCTCTTCCCTCCCCCTCCTCTCGCCGTACTCAGTCACCCTTTCAGAACAAGGGACTGTGGCACGGATGCGGTCATCCCTACGGCCGCAGTGCGACACCAGACCCTCGCGACCACCGCTCTCCCAAGCCCCGCCAACGGCCACGATCCTCCCGTTGACAATTATCGATTGACAATGCCGGTGGGCGGACGCCTCCGTCACTTCTGATCAGCTTGGCACGAAATAACCACCAACCACATAATTCTTTCCATCATATCCCACGGAATCCTGCTATCCTTTCCCAGCCACCTCCACTGCGGAGTCGTCCTTGGTCCGGAGCAGTACCACCAGACCCTTTTCTCACCAAAGAGATTTCTTCCCTCCGGGACAAACACACCATTCAAGTCACAGCTGAGCCGAACCGCCTTAGTTTTTACAGCCAAATTTTCCTGTGCCTCAAGAAGACGGGGCGATCTCCGTTTCATTTTCAACCTTCGGCCACTGAATCGTTTCATCAGGAATCCGCATTTTCAGATGTCGACCGTGGACTCCGTTCGTCATTCACTTCTCCCGGGAGACTGAGCTGTCTCCATAGACTGAGCGGACCTCTACTTGCATATCCCTCTCCTCGCTTCGGTTCGACACCTCATTTCCTGTACGACAGAGTATCTGAGTTTACCTGCGTGCAGTTTGGCCTAAACGCGGCTCCTCGAATTTTTACGCTCGTACTAAAATCAGTTCTCGCATGGCTGCATCAACACGGCATCCGGGTCGACGACTGGATCCTTACCCATCAAGAACGCAGCCACCTTCTCGCAAACAGGGATTCTACCCTCCGTCTTTACACTATCTAGGCACAATTGGTGTTTGCAACGGCAAGTCGATCCGATCAATCCGTCTTTTGCCCACCATCTCGACTTCCTCTCCGGCCTCTTCAAGGAATGACTCCGCGGTTCCACCATTTTTATATACAGATCGGCATTAAACAGTGTCTTTCGAGCAGGCGAGCATTCTGCTCTCCTGTATAACTTCTGTATCTCTGGCTCTCTGCCCTCCTCCGGTCCTTTGAAATGGAACGACCGGTAGTCCGACACCTCTTCCCAGACTGGGGCCTTGCGATTGTACTCAACGCCCTGCTCGAATCCCCCGTACGAGCCGATGTCCTCTTGTCGCCTCAGTCATCTCACAAGGAAAGCAGTCTTCTTAGTCTCACTAGCTGTGTGCTTTCGCAGCAGCATAGTCCAAGCATTATCGGCGACCACCACTGACTGCTTCTTCTACACGAATTGCTCTGCGGTCACTCTTACTCCCCGGGCTTCCTTCCGGGCCAAGTCTTAGAATCCCTGTGACCGCACCAACCTCATTCGCATCCCGGCCCTCACCACAGTCACTGGTGACGAACCGGAACGATCCCTCTGCCCTGTCCGGACCATCCGCTACTACTTGACGAGGTCAAAACCACTACGACAAGGTCGCTCTCAGCTGATCATCCCCTTTGCCTCCGCTTCTGGGGAGACCCTGGCGCACATGATTGCTACATGGATTAAAACTGTTATCGTGGACGCCTACAAAGCTCTTGACATCGGCTGTGCCAACCGGGGTATCCGCATAACCGCTCACGAGCTGCTAGCTTTCTCAACCTCGTAGGCACATTACAGCAATATTCCCATGTCAGACACAATGGAAGCAGCCTCTTGGAAACATCCGACTGCCTTCACGTCCCACTATCTACGTGACATGTCAGCCCAAGCGGATGGACTGTACCGCATCGGCCTCTTCGTGGCCGCTAAGCGAGTACTTTAAAACTAACCCTATAAACGTTTAGGTCGCCCTCCATCTTTACCGACCTGGCGCGAAGAAATTTTTCTGGAGACCGGCGCGCTACTCTAGGGGGCTCTGTCAAGTGGCACCCACCGCCTTTGACGAAATCAGTGGGATGCTAAAACTTAGGTAATGTATGTTTCCCTGGCACATAGAAAGCCCAAAATACCAGTTGCAGCTGGTTGATTTTGGTTTCTATTGCCCTTATGAAAATATACATTACCTACGTCCCACCCTCCTCCCCTCTGTGTCGCCACTGGGCACTAAGAGGAACGAAAGATGAAGAACGGACCTTCATCCGAGTTTATATAAAGGAGGCCGCGCATGCGCGGTGGGTAGCAACGCCAGACGATCATAGAACTTCAATCTCTAGAACGCACAGAACATGGAGAAGGAGAATGCTAAAACTTAGGTAATGAATATGTCCATAAGGCCAATAGAAACTAAAATCAACAGCTGTACCTGGTATTTTGGGCTTTTTTTCTATTGATGGTGAAAGGGGTGGGAGATGAGATGAATGACTTTAATTACCAAAACATTTATCTGAATTAAACATTTATCTCAACATTTATATTCTCAATCGTGGGTTCATGCACGTTTCTCTATCGATACTTGTAGCACCGTGCATCCACGAGAGAACCATGATGCACGCAGCCACTTACGAAGCAACGCAAAGGAGGCTTCTCTACAAGGCTAGGGCATGCAATCGTTGCCAATTGCGGCAGGTCTGCACAGGTTCGCACCGTCTGCCTCTTTCGTCCGGTAAGTCAGAACTGTATAAAGCCAGACTTAACGAACGAACGGGATCAGAAGGCTCCCACACCTTCGGGTGTGCAGATGCAAGAAGCCAGACAACAGAACAAGATGTACAATTCGAGGACTCAAAGTGGCTGGAAAGAGGCACTCTCCAAAGGCTATAGAAGATTCGACCTGGTCTGGTGCGTAATGCCTTGCAGAAGGGCATGCGAGGAGGGAGTACCGGAGACACCCCTGGTCGGCGGGTCTCCTGCTCGCCGCGTTACATCAGGCCTTCTGTGGTTCAGAGTTCCAGGAAGAGAGACAGCCACGTGATATCCACACAAGCAGATGTCGGTTGTGTTGTGTTCATTTTGAATGTAACGATTTTATGGGAGGGTCAATAGTCAAGAACCCCTAATTTAACATTTTTTGACTGCAATGATTGGGCGTCTTCACAGGACACCATTTGCCATCGATATTATGATCATGCTGACAATACTGAACCTTAGGGCCGAGCGAGGTTGGGGGATCGCTCGTGAGTCTTTCTACGATGACGACTGGTTTCTCCATTCATTCTGATATTTAGAAGGCAGTTACTTTATTCCCTGGCCCGTGTTTACCCCGTACATTTATCATTATCATTATGCGTGCTACTTTGATAATTTGGATGGTGTTCACCCCTGCCCGTTTTCGTCTTCGTCAGTCCCGGATGCTGTTAACGCAAATGTTCTGGAAGAACTGACATGAGAAAAGTAGTACTTTCTGTGAGGATGTCCTCCCCCTCACGATCCTAAGAAACGCCATTACTTCTTTCACGCTGTAGGCATCAAGGCCCCTGAAAGCCAGGTACAAGACATCCCTAAAGCAGATTTTCGTCCCCCACCTCTTTGATGGAACTTGATTACCAGCTCCCTACCTCGTTCCACCCCCCATCGTCAGTGAGTAGATGACTATCACTTTGTTCGGTAGAGGTTTCGGGATGGGTCACACATGGATCTAGCTTATTCCAGGTTCATGGCAGCACTTACGGTGTTCGTCACTTAGCTGTCTTAATCTAGGTCTGATTGTGTGTTGCACGGTTGTCTCCAAATAATGAAGAGGACCACATCATTTCAGGAAGACTCTTAACTGGGCCCTCTAGGCCACGATGAACATGAATTTTCATCACCGGGTTGCATCCTCGAATTGGCTACCTACGACACCGTAGGTCGTTTGCGTCTTTGTCAAAATTGTTCAATGGTCAGCTGCTGGCTGCAGTCGGCCCCTGACCTTCAAGAATGCAGATCCTTTTTGTCGAGTGCTATTTTGCGGCAATCCCGGTCTCTGCTACCTTGGTCCTCGGGTCGTGGAGGGGGTTGGAGTTCAAGAAGCCTTTTATACTACATCCAAAACACAACCAACAATACATCTATGAGGAGCCAACATTTTTCTCACGAGGTCGTAGCGTATTCAACGCTCGCAGAGGTAGAGCTGCTTTCTGAGGTAAGGAAGGCAGGCACCATATGGCTGTGGGGTAGGCTCCGGCACCACGTGAAAATTAGGGGATGGATCACGTCGCATGCCTACATACTATCATTTTTTAAGAGTACATGTTTGCCTCCTTTCCTTCGCTGTCACTTGGCCCACTCTTACAAACTACTGGAAGAGGAGGTTCACCCCCTACTGGCCAAAAATGCCATTCGACTATTGCCTCCAGACATTTGTGTCTTCTACAGCCCCACACGCGTTAATATATGAATTATCCTTATTTTCAATCACCTTGTGCTCAATACCTTCATTTTAAAGGATCACTTTTAAATGGAAACCCTGGCATCCGTGGGTTCATCAAAGCGAATTTAAGCTTTCCATTGACTTGGAAGATGTTTCCTCCGCGTGCCACTACACCCCCTTCGTTTTCCATACTCTTCTGTTTCATCTCCAGGGATCACACTTATCACTTCACGGACATTCCCTTTGATCTCTGAGCAGCAGCATACGTCCTTCACTTCAATTCTTTGTCCAATCATGGGTTTCCTTCATTGCCATCATATTCGCTCCCAGACCTATCCGCACAACTGGCTGCTCCACAGTGCCATTCCAAGGATTCTCCTCCACAATGCCATTCCAAGGAATCTCCTCCGAGACCTACGGTTCTGCCTCTGACTGTTCTCGAGCCTGGAACTGGTTGTCAACGGACCGAAATAAAGATACCTTCTAGCACAAGAAACCTTTCTATTTCTGGGAGCAGAATTCGTCTTGTCCAACTTTCTAATTCATCTGTCGGCAGAGAGGGTGTCGAAGTTGGTCTCGTCCCTGGCCTCCCTTCATCAGTAAGAGTCGACGTCAGCCAGAGAACTGGAAGCTGTGATCGGAAAAATATGAATTCCTTGGCAACACTTGTGCCTTGGGTGATTGGAGGGTCAGTGCCTGGTTTTGGAATGACGAGCGGTTCCCTCAGACCTCCCGGATCTCGTCCTCTTTACAGATGCCTCGACACTGGATTTGGGGGAGGGGGCAAGGTGCCCTCGTTGCGGCCCGTCACTTGCTTGTTGATTGTCACCAGCTGACGATTATCATTCATCACGATGATAAATGTTAAATTTTTGCAGGAGGTACAGATGTTTGATAAGATCAAGATTTTGAGTTTGTTTAACGTTTCTGTAATGTGTGGCATAGTGGAAACCCGGACCACTGCACTGTGACCGATGTTGGTGCTAATGACCTAGCTGTCGACACGCCATTAAACCTCAAACCCCCTCCTTTGAGGTGTCTTGACCCAGCCTACTTTTGCTATTTAGTGGTGTGCTGTGCCTACTTTATCTGTAAACAGAAGAGTATCCTGTGCCTAGCAGCAATCACACAACTGCACTGCAAGCCGTTTTTAGCAACAGAACAGAACAGCAAAACCGACGGCGCTGCATACGGTACCTTCCTAAACGACCAAACAGAGCGAACCAAACGCACCACTGTTGGTGACAGTTTGGCTCATTCTCTGCTAATATCCGTGTTGATGCGGCCTGATTGACGTCAACATCGTCAGCGATCAATCTGTTTCGTCAAAACTGTTACGTCGCTCATGCTCAAACCTCCACCCCAGCAAACCACCAACCTGAGATGGTTCGCACTTTGGCGTTGCTCTCGCTTGGTCACATCTATTATCCAAACCTGGTCAAATCCAGTAGCCAGGTCTGGTCGCGGTGAAGGTATGACGTATCGAATACTCTGCTGAGCTTGTTGAGCTGTATTGTAGTTTAGGAAGGTACTGAACGGCTGACGCAACATCACTGTGCACGCGCGACGTCATGTTTGGAGCCAAGCTGTCACTAACAGTGGTGCGTTGTGTTCGCTCTGTTCGGTGTTTAGGAAGGTACTGTTTGTTGTCGAGCTGGAGAGCCAAGTTAAAACCGAAGGTTTTTGCAATTTGACGGGCGCACTAGTTTTTTTTAACAAGAAAAAAAGGGTGATGCGGCTCCAAATTGTTAATGCCGGCACTTATTAGAACCAAGGTACTTATTCTTCGTGACCTAAGGGGTCTAGGAAGGGGGGGGGGGTGCTTTTAAGTACCTTGAAGCCGTGAACCAAACTCATTTCAATTAATTTTAGTGCCTAGAACGTTAGGTAACCATTTTCTTTTTTAACTACAGTAGCCTACAGTAAATTTCTACTTTGTCAATTTTTATCAATTTTTTTCTTTACTCCGGGTCGTCCCCCCCCCCCCCCCCCCCCCGAGTGCGACGCAAAGTCGGAAAAAAATCCCAACAAAAGCACCCAGACGGAAAAATTGTGACTGCCACTCCTCCCAGGTGTAGCATACATAGTATTCTTCTGACAACTAGGAAAATTCCATTAAACTCGTGCTGTGCCGCTTCATTCATTCATATTCCAACGGTTTTAAGACCGAGTTAGCGCGTTAAGAGCCACTCTCCATTCCGTACACGCAAACCTGCATGGACTACGGGACGAGCGGAGAAAGGCTATTTCAACGTAGCAGATGCATTTAACAATCACACTTCGACAAAAGTTATGACTTGCTCACGTCTGGAATTTTTAGCAGGGTCCAAGCACCGACCGACCGGATGGTGGTCGAAGATTAGACTCGCTTCAAAATGATTTTTGACATTTTAAATGGCCTTTTGAAATTTTTAAGATAAATATTTTGATAACGTGTAGAAAAAAAAATTGGTGTGTGCTAAATCAAAGGCTCGCGTCTCTCGGCCAGGGTGATGGAGAAGACCGAGCCCGTGGGCCTCTGGGAATTTCGAATTGAGCTTAGTTGTTGAAATATTCTATCCGATTAGAATTTCAGATTAAGTAGGAGTTAGTTCTGTGTCTTGTAAACCTCCGAAAATTCCGTCAAATGTCTCTAGCAACATGGAAAATGTGCCGGATTCCAGCACGGCGGATATTCTGGTGCTCCCCCACAACTCCCCTAGCCAGAAAGGAAGCCCAACACCGAGTTTTCACCAATACCGGGGATTCCTCTCACCGCGTCTGAAATCATAACCCCCCCATGCTCGAAGTGGGAATAAATAAGCACAGGTATAGTAGGGGCGCATCGAAGATGGAAGGAGGGGGGGGGGGGTTTAACCCCCTATTTTTTTCCCCTTTCCTTTTTGTTTTTGGGGTTCTTTTTTCGGCCGGCGCCCCCCCCCCCCCCCCCTTATGGCCCTGTTAGCGTACAGGCTCACAGTCGACTTTTCTGTTGGATGATGACCTGAGACTAAGGAACCGGTCATTATTTATGACCGGGGAGGTGGGTGAGAGGGCGATAGGAATTGAAAAAGTGACCACCACATTTTCGATGACCCCCTTTCGAGACCCTGAAGAAAATCTTGACCCCCCTCCGCCCACTGAAGGTCCAAAAATAATGTAACCCCCCCGCCCGCAAAAAAAAGTGGATTTTACGTATACCTACCGAGAATGTCTGCAGATGATTCCTGTAGCCAAGATTAGTGATGTAGCCAAATTAAGTAAGTAGCTCCCCAAATCGATGGCGACCGTTACTTGTTGAAACGTGTCTCGTTTTTAACGATCATAAAATAGTCAGCACCTGAAAGCTGAAGAAGCCAGAAAACCAGGTGCCAAGACTGTTCTACAATGTTCTTAGTAAAACTTTACTTGCAGTATTGGTACTAACGGCTTCAAATCCTTGTAAAGGGTGTGAATGATGACAGGGTACTTCGGAATCGAGTTAACAATTCAGAAATAAAAATAGAGAACTTTTGTTGGCTGACTGGGTTATTCGTCGTTGTGCGATGATGGATGCTTTTGGAATCTTGAACAGTGATGCGGTAAGACAATAAACGTGTAATTACAGGACGGAGAGCCAAATGGGCTCCATTACTGATAAATAAACATGTAAACAAACAAATAAATAAATTTAAAATAATGAAAAATATTACCATGACGGATGATTGCTTGATGACGATGACTTCAAAATGTTAAACAATGATGCGATAAAATCAATTTAAAATATCAAAAATATGACAGATGGTTGTGTCAGCATGACTAGCATTAAGCTTCTTGGGCAGGTAACCTTCATCGAGTAGGGTGAGAGCTATCCACCAAATAAATTTAAAATTACAAACAAAAAACGTAAAGTGTGCCGCAAAAAAGGGGGTTATATGATTGAATTTTCATTTTGACAGATGGTTGTGTCAGCATGGTTAGCATTAGGATTCTCTGGGAGATAATCTTAATCAGGTAGGGTGACAGCTATCTACCAACGTGACGTAAAATGTGTAGGAAGAAGATAAATGTTACTCATATATTGATTTGGTTGTATTACTCATACGTATAAGTATAAATACGTATTAAAAACAACATTTAATAAGCATACAATTTGCTTGTGTCATTGCATTCTAGCTTGATTCCGAAATACCCCTTCAGACAACAACAAAACTATTCCTTCGACAAACTTTCATTTGGTACATTGTTGGGAGAAATGGGTGGAGATTTGCTTTACATGGCTACATGGCGTTGCGCTGATTGAGTGAGCAAAGCGAACGAAATAAGCGATTGTTAGCCAGTGTCTGCAAAAATGGGATTGAAGCAACTTAAGCATGTGAAGAATGGTCATACAATAAACTAAGCCGTGTCAATTTCGCTAATATAACGGATAATTGGCAATGGTAAATTTGAAAAGTATAAATGTCAAAATTTATAGAAATAAAATTCCTCTAGGAAAAAGGTACAGATGAAGATAAGACGTTATGTACGTTCACAGTCCTATGAAGTTGTGATATCCACCCAAAACC
>JAHWFP010134878.1:9859-29061 GCA_023313725.1 Lithobius niger | reverse complement strand
CATGCGCTCGTAACATCTGACACTCGTCACCCTGACCTAACGCACACCCTCTGCGTCATGCGTTTGTTTAAAACCATGGGATTGTTCTTCGTTCTGGCACTGAACCGGTGACTCGATGTTTAATCAAAATGTACGCGTAAATATTATACGACTAGAAGCCAGCCGGTCTAAAGACTGGTCTACGTTCTGTTCCCCAGATTAAGTCGGTCTCCATCCCATTTCCCTCTTCCCCAAAAGCCTCCCCAAACGTGATGTATACGCCTCTTTTAAGTAACCTACTTATTCCGACGAATTTTAGGTTATCATTTGGCATGATGGTCTTTATTCAACAACAAAAGTGCACCAGTTAGACTTACATTTGTTGCAAGTAGGCCTACTTCTTGTTCGTTTATGGAGGTTAACACTGGTTTGCCGAGCGATAAGCACGCAACATCGATCGTGCATGCAATGATTGTTGCGCCGACAACTCTGAAAAGATTGACCTCAGCACTTGAAGTAAACATCTACGAA
Source organism: Lithobius niger (assembly GCA_023313725.1). Classification (NCBI taxonomy): domain Eukaryota; kingdom Metazoa; phylum Arthropoda; class Chilopoda; order Lithobiomorpha; family Lithobiidae; genus Lithobius; species Lithobius niger. The sequence goes on along the minus strand of JAHWFP010134878.1, from coordinate 28,551 downwards.
ATAAATAAGTCGTTCTGTATATCGTATCAGGCTGCCAATTTCGAGTCCTCTCGAAAATTAACTATTTTGGATTAAAACTGTATAAGCTTTTAAATGAAACAAGGGTTCTTCCATTTTGCTTATCAACAAAATCAACAAAGACAAAAACTTTATAGCCCGCCAGGAAATGCCACATTGCGTGCGACTAGGCATAGTGCGCAAGCCAGCAATGATGAACAACGTGAACCGAAATTGTAGTCAAGTTTGTAGTCGATTGTGATCCGATTCATTTTGGGATCGTTATCCAGTCAGCCAGCCAGTTGCTTGGCCTTTTCTTATGTAGTTTTCTATTATGGTGGTGAACACGTCTTCTGTAAAGACATTGTGGACCTACGTTATAACTTGTCAGTACGTAAAATTTAGCAGTATATCTGTCGCATTGTTTAGAGGTTGATTCCATGAAGGGATTTTTTTTCTCCCGTTTCAGGGTCAGAAGCTTGAATTTTGGTTCTGATGCTGTTTCCTGGTAGAAGGCAACTGACCTAGCCTAACCTTAACGAGACAACAGCCATAGACACCAGCAGTTAAAGGGATATACCTCCCAGCGCCATTTTTCTCGATCCTCCACATCAACTACGGCCCCAAAGGTCTATTTACTTACCGATAGTCTTTCCCTTGCTAAAAAAAACCGTTTTAAAATGTGGCGTCTAGGAGATTTTCTGTTGAATATTGTTAACTATATTTAAGAACGATCCATCACTAAATGATGCAATCCGCGTGTACAATAATCATGACGTTTCATCTCTGTGTGTACATCTACTAATTTTGTAATAATTACCATGAAATCTACAATCTAATAGACTAATGCGGTAAAAATTAAAATTAATTATTCCAGTAGATCGCCGAAGCAAAATTATAAGACACTAGTCCAGAAAATTATAACTTGTCATTTTAAAATACAAGAATCATTTCGGTTTTTGACGACACAATCAATGGGTTCAGGCTGGCTGGACTATTAGGCGCAATGCCAACTGAGACGGTAGCTACGTTTTTCGCTGCGAGGAACGAAGCTACCGTCTCAGTTGACCTTAGCTGTGGTAAATACGCGGATGTGATCGTCGCGTGGGTGTTGTGAGGCAGGCGGAAGGCTATAAGGCAGACTGGATGTTGCTTTGATGGCGCGGGCAGATGTACCCTGTGGGGTCTTGCTCCTTTAATAAACAAACAAATGTGCCATTCCAAATCTACTGAGAGGAGAACCACGAAACTGTACATACATTTACTATGGCTCGGGGGACACGTAGTGATGGAAGTTTAACTGACCTTGGAATGGTCCTTCAAGGTCAGTACGATGTTAAATTTTGAACGCAACAACGTAGAACAGAGGTGTAAATTGGAAAGTTGTAGAGAGGGGTAAGCAAACGCCAACGCAAAATACAAAATGAAAACCTGACCACCATTCAAGAAAGAATGTTCGTAGCCGTCCAAAACTGTGCATGGATTGTTCACTCCTGGTGCCGAGTTTCTGCGCCATCTGTTGACAAAAGTAGTTACTGTTTGTCATTCCAATTAAAATGCGTATATTTGGCCATTTTAAAACTTAAACTTTTTTTTTTAATTCGATGTTAATTTGAAAGTTTGTCTAACTTTGAAAAAAACCTTTTTTTTCTTTTTTTTTTTGTATAGCCATGATACCACACATGAAACTTCTACTTTTACATGGGGCAACATTATGCACTGAACGAAAGTGGACAATTTTCTGAATTTTCAAGCATTTCGAAACATAGAACCAACATTTTCGAATTTTGGATTCAGAAAAGTGGTAGGCTACCTATGTTGTGAAAGTTTAATTTTAGCATTTTTTTTAGGGGGTGTCCTAAAATTTTAGGACAAAATTTTCCTTTATGGGCAAGCCAACGCAATACTCTCAACCGCCCCTCCCCCAGCCCCCCAAAAAAAGATTACTGTGATTAAACTTTGATATGGAAACGGTTTTTTTTTTTTTTTGCCCACATGAAGTAAGTACATGTGCTCATTAATTATCCATGATTTTTTTAATGACAAACAGTGGCGAGTTTTGTCAACAGATGGCGTAGAAACTCGGCACCAGGAGTGAATAATCCTTACGAAGTTTTGAATGTTAAGTCTTTCGAAGTTCCATTTGAAATGAGACTTGATATAGGATTTATGGCAAACGGACATGTAGACAAACGGGATTGTGGCTACTGGGTTAAGATATTCAGGTCTTCCGGGATTATGGCAAACGCGATTATGGCAAATGAGATTAGGGCAAACGCGGATATTGCAAACGGGATTATGGCAAACGGGCGGAAGCCGGCGGCGCACACTTGTACGAACCATAGCCTTTAATCAGGGGGTCCGCAACTGTAGTAGAAACAATGCATTCCAAACCTTCGCAAGCAGCATTCCTTCCGGCTTTGGCCAACGTCAGTAACGCCAACATGGCGCCAGCCAACTTCCGGTTCTCGCCTGAATGAGATCAAGGACGATATATGGTAGACTACGTTTAGGATTGGCGAGAGGCCAATCCTATAATATATTTCCAAAACTAAATAAACCTCTATAAAGAGCATGACTGCAATTTCAGATTAAAATAACAACAATTTAAAAAATGGGAGAAATGTGGCGGCGCCTGTTGTACTCCATTCTCGCCTCTGCACCTGAGTGAGATTCATGAGATACGCGTCCCATAATTCATAATTTCTGACGTAATTGGTGAGTGAGGCAGGGCATATATTGAGCAGGTTGCCACAAATTTGAAAAAGCTGTATATCTTTAAAACGACGCAAACATCAATTTATAAAATTGAACAGCTATCGGAAAATTAGTTCAAACTTCTGCCTGTGCAAGGATAAATTTTGCAAAGAGTATCACAGTTTGTAGCTATGCAGGTCTCACCCTTCTCGTCGAACTTGGGTCGCGCCAATATTTTGGACTCCATTGCAATCATTATGGCGGCTGCCATCCCATAATTTCATAGCGGAAGTATCACATTTGGCTGTGCCTTAAATCGTGAACCTCCTTGTCCGGTAAACGCAATTTGCCATGTATTGTCCTAGCTTTAATTAAGGGGTGGGGGTAGGGGGAGGGGGAATGAGGTTTAATGGCGCGTCGACAGCTAGGCCATTAACGCCAACCTTAGTCACAGTGCAGTGGTCCGGGTTGGCACTGCGCCACACATTACAGAGACGGTAAACAAACCCAAAATCTAGATCGTATCATACATCAGTACATACCTCCTGCAAAAATTAAAAAATCCCGGACTGGAAGGCAAACTTGCGCCCCAATTGACGCGCTACGTCTACGTGGAAAACGTCGACGAACACCATCATTCAAGATGGCGATAATCAACAAGTAAGTTACGGACCGTAAGTGGCCGTCGACACCAATGACAATTAGAGTTAAAATGGCTTGGCTTTTGCACTTATTTTGGCTGTAGATTTTTCTGTTGGTAAAAACTTTCAGATACGCATCATGTTGTCGTAGATTCACGGTATGAACGCAAAGAACACGCGGGGTTGGGGGTTGGAGGTAGAGAGGGCGGGTAGAAGTAGGAGAGGCAGGCAGTGCTTTAGTTTTGAGAAATGGCCGTGTCGCACGATAGGTAAGGAGTGTACGACAACCTGGGGCAATTAGTATGTCGCCTATGCCAAAGATGGTAGGGTTTTGGGTGGCCCCGATCCCATCGCTGGAATGTCTTAGGCTCCGTTCCCTGTCTAATAAATTGTAGTAATGAGCGGAGGAGTTCGCAACAGTTCGTGCACCTAATTACCTCGGGAAATCGAAAAATCAGGTCAAGGCCAACTGGGAGATAAGGGTTTATTTTTATTTTTTATTTTTAATAATGGCCTACCTGCAATTTACGCCGAAGTTTCATTTTTAGGTTTTAGAAATTTCAGTTATTAATGATGGTGGGCTCGGTTTGGGGGTTATCAGTAAAGAATCTGGACAAGTTCTAGATTTTATTTTTTCCCCCGTAACAACAAACGTTGCAGCGATGGTAACATGGGGATGGAGTTGCAATAGCCACAACAAACGTTATCAAGGGGACACCTCTTCATCGTAGGGAAAAATATGAAAGAGCGACAAATTGAACGCCGCCATCTTGTAAAAAATTACGCCTGTTAAATGCACAGCGAGTCAAAAGTGATATTCCAGGTTCCGTGATTTTTTCCTTATAATTAGAGCTTTTATATGATTTACTGCTGGATTAGTAGTAATTTCAGCCACCATAACTTTTGCAGGTATTCCACCAAAAGCAAAATTTAGAGGATTAGAGGACCTCTAACTACTTTACAGTTATGGACAAAAACCATACCAGGAAAAAATACTAGCTTCGAAGCAAAAATACCCTTGCCGGTGTAAGCTAAACAATAAATAAATAAATAAATAAATAAATAAATAAAACTGACCGAAAAAAGTTCAACTCAATGAATCAACAAAATACAAGCAAACACCCGTCGTAGCATTCGAGGTTTGCAGTTTCGCTTCTCTTAATTTACTCTCAGTGCTGTGCTAAGCCATACATACCGGATAAGTTTTATACATTTTTAGGCCGGTTTAACTTACATCGGGTGAAAGCTATCGAAAAACGTGACCAAATTGTAGTAATCTTCATCATGCTGAAAAGTAAGTAAACTAGAAAACACGCTAGCTGATTCTTTAAAAAAAAAAAGTTCCCCGAACTTAACCTGTTAAGCTCTACACGGTAACAGAATGCAATTTTCACAATTTCAGTAATGGTATGGAAACACCGTGAGCAGAACGATCCATAGCCGTGAGCTAGACAAAAATTTATTTGCGATTAGTTTTCAAGACAAATTCCGAAAATATTGTGAAAGGCTACATACAAGCGTAAGTTTAAGTTATTCTTTTATGATTTTTTACGGCATCCTGCAACTACAGTCGAAATTTGAAAATCTGAAGAAAACCCTGATTTGTTTGGCAGAATCTAAAATAATGTTGTAGATTGGGGTATGGGTAAACCTTGTTTAACAAAGTTTTGTTACGAAAAGGATTTTTTTTTCTGATAAAACTAAACAAATTGAACATCTAAATTTAAAAAATGATGCCAAAATTATGACAAACTGGAAGGAACTGCAAATATTTTTTTACTGTTAAGTTGTAGAATAAAACGTCAGGGGTTTAATCCTACACTCCCGGAAATAAGGTGGCTTTCTATTCATGCAAATTAATCATAGGTTTAAGTGGGCGGGTTAAAATAACCAACTTGCCCTCCCGGAAAAAAATTCTAGCGACGGGCCTGTGTAGGAGCTATAACCAGGTTAAACCAGGCGTCGCAATTTTTAATGCAACAATATTTTAGTTCACATTTGGTCCGTTACCTTTGTCAAATTTTTATTGATACGCTGATTTTGATTTTATCTATTTTCTACCAAATAAATTCTTTAATTTTGATGCTCATAATTGCTTTGCTTCCTTACATCTTACGCCACGATATTTTTTTGAATTTGGTGTTGAAATATATGAAACTGTCTATTATAAGTACGTTGGGCTATTTATTTTGTGTAGCCACACCGCTCCGGTACATTTTAGTCTTCCGTACACTCGAAACATCTGAACGGCACCAAATAGAGACAAACGGTTTTCACAATTAGATTCAGCGACCAAAGATTAGTTTAAAAAACACGGCAAATTAAAACATCGTTGCTTCATTATAGCTAATAGGAAGACATGCAACCGTAAATACAAAAGGATTTCGTTAACGACACACATTAGCTTCATTTAAAATAGTCTCGACACCGTGTTGCAGGAATAAATAGGCCTACTGTCGAACCAAATTTTCGTTTAGCTGCTAATGTACTTGCGAAATTAAAACAGAAGGTAAAAGGCTGAAAATGATGCCTTAATTACGTTGCCACGACAACGTCAAGTCTCCGCACCGTGATGCATAAATGAATACGGCTTTCTTCGAACCCAATTCTCCGTTAGCTGCTACTTTCGAAATTAAAACAGCAAGTAAAAATTAGGCCTGAAAGCTGGCAATTACACCTAAAATCTAACGCTATAGGTCTAAAAGCTAAAACATCCTTAACCGGCCATTGTGATGTTACTTCTTTTAGATCACATAACAGGTAGCGCTGTTGCAGTGCGTGATGGAGGTGTGCGCCGCCACAACATTTACGTAAGTGGCGGAAGTGCACAGAAGACCGGTTGCGACCGGGTAGTCGCTGTAGCCGCTTGTTGTTGTTTTTTTCACTTTACTCATTTTTACCGCACACATAAATGCTTCTCAGTCAGCCCGTTTCACAAATACGAACCAGAACTTTATAAAATATTCCACACCTGAATCGGTACTTCGTTCGCACACACAGACATTTTCATTCCGTAACGTCGTTAGCACCGCCGAGTTTCACGCGGTAGTAAGGCGAACGAGGCGATAGTAACGTTAACGTCCCCCCCCCCCCGCTGCGCGCGCGAGTGCGGCTCACGTCATCGGAGGTTGTCAAAACTTTAAGAAGACCGATGCTTTTCCATCAAGCCCAACAGAGGAGATTCATTAAATATTAAATACACTAACCGACAATATGCAAGCGAGGGTAATATTTCTACTGTGACAAATAGGCCATTATCCGGTTTTGGTTGTTGAGTCGGCAGATTTTTGCGACCTAGTCGACGCTAGTTAGTACTGCTCAAAATCGGGGTGTAATCTCAAAACTCTAGTAACCATCACAGTTACCGGTGAAAAATGTACTATTGCTTTTAGGCCTAGTTTTAGATTTTACGCCAAATTGTCAGCTTTTAGGCCAATTTTTACGTGCCGTTTTAATTTTGTAAGTATAGCAGGTAACGGAGGATTGGGTTCGAGAGTATAGGACTATTTATTCATGCAACACCGTGTCGAGAGTTTTTTTTTTTAATAAAGCTAACGTGTGTCGTTAACGAAATCCTTTTGTTTTTGTTTTACGGTTACGTGTCTTCCTACAGTGGTTAAATGCGACGATCAAATGTTATTATTTCGTTGAGTTACGTCCAGAAAGCCTATCAGCTTTCAGGAAGCAACAACACTGGACTCGAGATCAAAGACAGCCAATGTAATATGACCTAACTAGTTTAAAGGCGCCTTTTCACTTCGTATATGCAGCACCGTATAGAATCTTCGACCAATATAAAGAAAATAGCGGTAAATTACAAATGGAACAACGCTATTCCATGACAACGTCAAGTCTCCGCATCGTGATGCTTAAACGAAAACGGCTTTCCTCGACCCAATTCTCCGTCAGCTACTACTTACGAAATTAAAACCGCAGGTAAAAAATTAGTCCTAAAGCTGACAATTACGCCTAAAATCTAACACTATATAGGTCTAAAAGCTAAAACATTTTAAACCGACCATTGTGATGTTACTACTCTTCGATCACATAATACCGCTGTTGCAGTGCGTAATGGAGGTGGGCACTGCAATATTTACGAAAGTGGCGGAAGTCCGCCTGTCCATCGCCTTTTTCAAAACTAGTCAAGAGAACTTTATAAAAAAAAACGGCAAATTGAAACATCGTTGATTGATACAGCTATACTTTGTTCCACATTATGCTTTCAGAAAACTGGCTGTATGACGCCACGTTTTCTTCCACTATCGAGTGCAAAAAAATCAGTAAACATCCCATTCGTAAACTCTAACAGTAACTATGTTCACTCTACAAGTGTGATATCCACATGTTTTTCACTCTTAGTGCAAGGAAACAAGTCGTCATCCAGTCAGTTTTCTGAAAACATAATGTGGAACAAACTATAATATGCTATTTCGACGTAACTCAATGAAATATTAATGTCTGATTGTCGCATTAAACACGCCTGCGTCTAAAAGTTTAAAGGACTCTCCCGTCTGGACATCGTGTTACGTGAATGAGCCAAATTCTACGTTAACTGCTACTTACGAAATTAAGACGGCAGGTAAAAATTAGGCTAACACATTTTTAACCAGCAAATGTGATGGGTACAACCTTTAGATTATGATCACTGTAGCAGTACCTGACAGAGGTGAGCGCCTCAACAGTGGCGGAAGTGTACAGAAGACTGGTTGCGAACCCCCCCCCCCCCCAACCCTCCCGCTTGTTTGAATGAGTGAGCGTAACTACTTCAAAATAACGCTGTCGGTTTTCGCCTAATAAATATGTGCGAGGTATAGCCTATATCACAGGGCTGTGATTGGTCCAAACAAGCCCTTTCTGGCAAGCAGAGCCTTGGAACGACCTTGATGCGAGTACGGAGTTTTTCTTCTTTAAGCCAAGGCCGACTGTAGAAACATCGTTTATCTCTTCCAGATCCCACGCCAGTTCTTGTGCGTGCCTGAAAGTTAACGCCTCTCAGCAATGCTGTGGTGGAGATTCTGTGTCGATGTTTATTGACCAGGCCTAGAGCCAGAACGTAATACCCGCAGCATCTTTCTCAGACGGCCTTGAGACAAGGGATGGAACACAAAACGGGTGTCAGGGACGACGATAAAAATCTCTTTACTGGGGAGGAGGGGGGCAGCAATTTTAATCAACGGGCGAACCAAAATATTTTACTTTCGCGGGCCCCCCCCCCAAAAAAATTAAAACTAGGACTCTTCCAATTTTCTTTCTCACCCCCAACTGGTTAACTGTTTCCTACCCCTATTTTTTGGGGATGTTTTAAATTCAGCTGAAAAAAAAGTTTCTGATTTTACAACTCTCACAGTCACACACAGACGACGTTAGAATCCACTTTACTCGGGAGGCGGCAGTGAAGCAACAATTTTGACCAGAGGGTGCGATTCAAAAAATTCTACTTTTTTTGCAGTTCCCCCCAATCTCCCCCTCCCCTCCGAAAAAAAAAATTAAAAACAACACTCTTGGAATTCTCTTTCTCACGTTCAACGTTCGTAACTGTTACCTACCCTATTTTTTTAAGGAATAATTTTAAATCCATATGAAAAAAAAAAAAAGATTGCGATTTGACAAATCTCACAGTAACAGTTCGACTCTATTGATGTGACCGCTAGTCCTTCTTGGAGCTGCTGTGAAAGAAACTAACGTTGCTTTCTTAATAAGTAACCAGAAAAAGCCACCCTCGCTTTTACGTGCTAATTTGATCTGATGGGGGTGTGGAGTAGGGGGGGGGGGGGGGGCCACCCCGGGGGGGGGGGGCAAAATTAGAGGTGGCGAGCACTCCTCCTCCTTCCCCCCCCCATAGCGTCGTCTCTGCATCACAACTAGGCTACACTAGGGTTTTCAACAACGGATATGAACGTTGTGCTAGGTTGGGTTTTAGGAATTGTTACCCAGTGATATGACCTGAAGTCCTTCTTGGCGCTGTCAAAAAAACTATAACGTAGTTTTCTTAATAGTTGACCAGTATTTTTTTTTCCGTTTAAACGTTTAGGGAAGGGGGGGGGGGGATTTTGGTTTAATACAGAGTTTCCTTCGTTTTTGATGGACTAACACACCTGGCTTAAAAAAATTAACTTTAATGAACTATTCACCACCCAAATTAATAATCAACAGTGTAGGCTGGAGACGGCGGCGTGGCGTAGCGGCGCACACCTGCGCCGACAAGCCAGTTGGTCTAGAATGAGCGGAAATGCATCAGAAATTATGTGCAAAGGTTCGTTTCGTAAAGGTTTGCAGCAGTTCGTAAGAAGACGGCAGTAGTTTAGCGAGGGGTCTAGACGCCTTTTTTTAAATTTTGAGTCTCAAAACAAACTTGGAATATTTTAAAGTAATAATTTACTTTATATGCTAGCAAAGGAGCACCATTTTATCAGATGCCTATACCTAATTTTGATCTGATGGGATGGGAGTTGCCAGAGGGCCGCCACAATTTTTTTTGGGGGGGGGGGGGGTCCGTGTGCCCCCCCCCCCGCGCCGTTACTAAATGGACATTTCCATGCCTGTGTTCAGACATGCGCAGCAGGATTTCTAAGCTCCTGCTTGTCGAAATAAGGGAATCTGTTTTTGGGTCGTGCTAACTAGTTTCAGGTTTGAACGAATCTTGAATATTTCATCACCACTTTCCCCGCTTTCGGTTAGAAAGGTAGTTTACCTTAGAAACACGAAGCGATTTTGAGGCTTTCTGCTGTTTTTTTTTTAGTGGGGGGAAAAAACATCAATTTGGATGTTGGCTCGAAATTATTATCTTAAGGCAGAAAAGCCGTCTTTTTGGTTTTTTTGACCAAAAAAATTGGAAGAAGAAAAAGTAAATTTCAGGTTAGGAGCCTTCGGTTGTTTGCATTAAAGGTGGATTATTGAAAAAGGTTTCTCACAATGACTGACTATAAAAACAAAATTCCATAATTTTATATATACATCCAGATGCAAACCTATTTACCTTACCTTTTGGACTTGTAGTATGTCAGACAGCCCCCAGCGCGGAAATCGAACCCACGACCTTTGAAACCAAAGGCCGAGGTCCTCCTACCGCTGAGCCAAACCGACACGGCCAAAACGAAACGTCCATAAGCAACTTTTAACACGTGCATATACACACATAAACATACACTTTCCAATCGTCACTGGCGGGACGCGTATTTGCCGCGCCACACTCGGAGTTAAACAAATGGAACACTTAAACGTGAAATAAGTATTAAAGACGAAAGGCCAAGATTCAACAAAAGTTTAATATATAATTGTGTGTTTATATGCATATATGCACGTGTTAAACGCTGCCTATGGACGTTGCCTCTTGGCCGTGTCAGTGTGGCTCAGCAGTAGGACCTCGGCCTTTGGTTTCGAAGGTCGTGGGTTCGATTCCCCGCTCAGGCAGTCTGACATACAAGTCCAAAAGGCACCGGCAACGTAAATAGGTTTGCATCTGTATTTATTTAATTTCCGTCTTTAATCAATATATATCGTTAGGCCTAAACTTAACAGCTTCCCAACTCCTGAATCACAGTATCAGTAGCAATGGCATGGCTCAAAAGCGTAGTTCTTTAATCGACGAATTTTATCAGCCACGAGTTGCACTCCGAAGCAGAACAAAATACCGTGCGCTTGCTCGAATGTTAAGCTTCAGAATGTAACAAGTGGTTGAGAAAATTTATCGATACTTAAACTATACGCTCGAATGGTATTTGGAACAAGAATAAACCGTTTCCTTTAAAAATCAACTTAAAAATAGTTTAAAAATGAGACCTTCATCTAGCATATAATACTGCCTACCTGTACTGCAGTGGTTTTTCGCGTAAATTCTTAATCCCTGCTTGCACAAGAGTCAGCAAAAAATGACACTAGTCCACTGCCAGGGCGAGAAAACTCGTAAGTAAAGGACAACAACACGTTCAGTAATTTTCAGAACTCGTCTTTCCGTGACTTGATCACCTACACATAACAAACAAACAAACAAACAATGAGCAATATGAAGCAACTGTACATTCTTACCCGCGGCCATCCATACTTACAAAACAAGAAAATATTTATTTTAAAAACATGAAGAAATGGGGAAGCCACGACACACTACACCAGAGAGCCGCCATCTTCAAAAATGACGTCACGAAAACACGAACTGACAACAAGAGTTTATCAAATCATATTTGCTGCCAAATGATGAAAGAGATCGTTCCAATTCAACATAACAGGAATTTTTTTTTTACAATGTTCATGGTACGATCAACATTTACAGCAATGGTGGACGCCACAAGATTCATCCTAATTTTTGTCATAAAACTCGGTGTACACGATCTGAGTTTCGCTAACCAGTAAGCAATGATTGTTTTCCATGCAATATTTTGCCCACAGATTGTTAGCGTGGGAAATGGCTTCAGCATGTACTTTTTTTGCGAAGACCCATTGCTCTCCCACATTGACCAACATAGATCGCTCTGCACTCTCCACACTTAATGACATAAACTACATTACGCCTGGTGCCCACAGAAGGATTTGAAATAGCTTCATCCAATTTTAGGCAGGTGGGTACAATGACACCGGGAATGCAGGATGCACCCAAGCTCTGAACAGTCCCGTTGTTTGAGCTGCTAGGGGTAGAATGGATTGGGGAAGGGGGGGGGGGCTGAGTGCACTTGCAAGTGTGTTAAAGCAGCATACCGCCTGCCTTATAACATTCCGCCTGCCGTGTAACAGCTACGCGTCGATCGCATCCGTATATTTATCATAGTCAAGGTCAACTGAGACAGTAGCTTCGTTCCTCGCAGCGAAAAACGCAGCTGCTATCTCAGTCGGCATTGCGCCAAACAGACAAGGCAGCGTGGACGCATTAATTGTTTCGTCACAAACCGGAATGATTCTCGTATTTTAAAACCACAATTTATAATTTTCTAGGCTAGTGTCTTTAAATTTTGCTTCCGCGGTCTATTGAAATAATTAATTTTAATTTTTACCGCATTAGTCTTTCAGATTATTGATCTCATGGTAATTGTTAGAAAATTAGTACATATACACACAGAGATGAAACGTCATGATTATTGCAAGCGCGCAATGCATCATATACTGCGGGATGCAGTAAATAAAGTTACCAATTCTTCAACAGAAAATCTCGTAGACGCTTCATTTTAAAACGGATTTTTAGCAAGGGAAAGACTAACGGTAAGTAAATAGACCTTTGGGGCCGTACTTGATGTGGAGGATGGAGAAAAATGGTGCTAGGAGGTATGTCCCTTTAAATGGTTTTGAGGCATCTTTGGAGACAAACTTTGAAGTTTGGAGACAAATTCAGCCATCTTAGAATTTTCATCCCCTAGATATTTTCCACCCCCGTTTTCACTCCAAATTTGGAAACAAATTCAGTCATCCTAGAATGTTCATCCACGGCTGTGCTCGCTGTGCAAGGGTCACCAGCACAATGGCAATCCTGTTAGAAGTAGTAACACTTCATCGCGAACGGCCTCTTCTGCAACCCGGTTAATGGGAGCCACCTAATGGTAGTATGCTGACAGGTGCGCGACGTGTGCATGCCGGCCTTATAGCCGGGTTACCAACTAACAATAAAGAACGCGTAAGCAAAGGGGTTCAACTTTAGCTAGTCGCAATCATGCTGCTCGTCCGTCGTGAAGTTTCGGCTTGATTTCATCAATGCTAAAACTTATTTAAAGCTGTTAACGTCTAACTAGATTCATCTCGAGCGCTTCGCCGTAACGAAGCGTCTGGCTTTTAAATGAAAAGAACTCATTAATATTTTAAAGAATCTGGGAACTGAAGTTTAAATTTACTTAGTTAAAGTTGTACGAACTGATTACGTGACTGTTAGCCTAGCAGACGGTTTGCGGCAGGATTATTACGAAAAAAGGCCGACGAAGATAATTAATTTTTAAAACGGCGTTGAAACTCGCAAAACAACATTCACAGCCTTCGCTTTCTTATGATGTCTGCAATATATTAAAAGTAAACAAGGATCCAAGGAAAGTTTAAAGTATTTTCTTGAAGTTCAAGCTTATTACCGAAATCGTACAAAATGTCCATTACCGTATCGAACATATTCCTAGAAAACGGATCGTTACTGGAATGTAATGTGCCAACCGTAGTTTTAAAAACAATATTAAGTTAGCTGTTATTGTCGTTTATTTCGCAGTAATATTGTTAACAAATTATTGACAAAAAAAAGAACGTTGTTTTCCTTTGATAAACAAAATTATCTTTAAATTTTCGTGCAGGAATGTGAGAACAACAATCAAAAATAGTCAATTCAGAGGACTAGTTACTGGGGCTGAACGAACCCAACTATATATATATTTCGCTTAGCAGCAGACTTAATGATGATGGTGAGGGATCATGACGTCCGGCCGGAAGCGAGCAGTACATCCGGCCAGAAGCGAGCAGGCGAGCAGCCTTTACATTCCAGCGCGGAAAGAGGGGGGAGGGCAGGTTGCGATGGAGGGCATGAAGAGGTGGCTGTTTGCAGGAACGGCGTTATGTTACGCCGGGGTCAGCTAGTAATGATTTATTTCACTTCGAGTCGAGTTGAGTATATCTGGCAAATGTTTCGAGTTTCGAGTCTAGTTTTGCAATATTTTACAATTGATGCCAAATAGTAAGGCTGTACCGATTCCGAGCCGATTCTCGCCGAGCAAAGCATGATCGGCGATGCTCGGTAAACCAAGCACTTACGTCCATTAACCGAGCCGAGCGGCGCGGCTCGCATCTGGTCTTGGCACGCGGTCCTGGGGCCAATGGACCTTGAATGCGAGCTTCGTTCTGGTGGTTATTCAGTTCCAGTCTATGATGACGTTCGATGTATTGTTCCTGCTGCAGGAAGGTTGAACGACTACCGCAACAATTCAATACAGGAACTAAATTTGTAGATATTTTGTGCAAACTAACTACCGTTTATTTTATGCTTTTTGCAGACCTTTGCTTTCATATGACACTTGGTAACCGCATCACCGATCGGCTTGGTAGGAAAAAATGTGCCCGGTACAGCCTTACCAAATAGTTAACACCGTTCAGATCGCCCTGAATAGTGTAGCTAAAGTGTGGTTTAAATGTGATTCCAATGAACTTTAAATGAGCAGATCTCCCTGGCTATATTTAAATATCTTCGACAGCCTACCGACCAGGGCCGTAGTTAGCCCCCCCCCCTGGGGCCCAAGGGGGACCCAACTGGGCACCCCCCACCCCCCCCCCCGGCCCCGACTGCCTATTTTAAGAGAAATAAAAAAAAATTCAGGAATGTTTCAGGCTTACAAAAATAAAAACTAACTATTATGTAATATACACAGTTATACAAACTTGTGTGCCACGCCATCAGTTAAAAAATATATTTGTGGTCAACCACCACCCAGTACCCACTTCCACGGTACCATGCAAAGAAGTTAACACCACCTTATTCGCCTACGCACTGTGGTTTTACATTGTAAATTAGAGACTGTTACTTTTTTTTTTGTTTAATTTCTATTTTCGGTTATCTGATAATTAAAAGAAAAAAAAATGTATAATCGGTCGACAACAAATCCGGAAGTGGCGAAGCGAAAATTAAACCAAGTCAGAGCATATCTATTCTTACAAAGTTTAACTTAAAAAGTACGTACATTACTGCCCATGAATACATGGGTTGCCAGTAATTCGGTGTGGCGCCCCAAGGAAGCCGGTGCCCTATGCGTACCATTCCTACGGCCCTGCTACCGAGTAAAGAGCCTACTTCATTACTAACGTACGATGTTCTGCGTATTTGTACGATTACTCCTCTTGAATTAAGGCACCGACAGAGATTTATCAACAGGGTTCGTCGCATGGAGCATGATTGGTTCCGGGGCTTCGCATCGGCATGCGAGGGTTTCGACAAAGCTAGAAATCTCGTAGGCTACACCCAAGATTTAGATTTATAAATCCGTCGTAAATCTTATGCAAATGTTATGTAAATCATTTAAATCTTACGTAAATCTTTTGTAAATCTTTAAATACTGCAAATCTTCAAAACTTTATGTAACTCTTTAAATCTTCTGCAAATCCATGTAAATCTTTTTAAAAAATCTCATGTATATCTTCCTTAAATCTTTAGTAAATCTGTAAATATCAGCAAATCTTCAAATCTGTAAATCTGTGTAAATCTCCAAAATTTTGTGTAAATCTTTAAACCTTCTCTAAAGCCGTGTAAATCTTGAAAAATTCTCCTGTAAATCATTAATTCGTGCTTAAATCTTCAGTAAATCTTTAAATCCCAGAAAATCCGTAAATCCGTTGGAAGATTTACAGATTTACAAATCTCTTTACACTTTTTTGGCCTTGTCAAACCCCTCGTCGGCATGTCGGTTGGAGCTGGCAAGAGGGATTCCCATCCTTTGGTCATTGGTCCCGGTGAGACTGTGCGGTTCCAGTAATCCTGCCGCCTGCAGCGCCGTCTCCTGGAGAAACTTGATTGCAACTACTTCAGCCACACTTTCCCTGCAAGCACCATAGATTCTATTTCTAGGTTTTTGATAATGTCTGTTACTACAACTGATTGTTTAAACTTGATGTATTAGACGTTCCCATTCTTGCAACAACACACACTTGACGTATCCTATGTGCTCGTACCAATTGTTACCTGCCCTTCCGACCAACTTAGGGTTCGTATTCAGTGAAGTCGTTTCAAGCATTCCAACTATCAACCCCAACCACTCCTGATATAAACAATTTTCGGCCTGCTAATTTAGAACCTTTTTCCCCCTTTTACTTTACCGGCACAATTGTTAGCGTACTTGTTTAGGTATTCGTGAATTCATCACCAACCTTGTAAGCCGTACCATTTGGCGGGCGAGCACATCACCATCAAATTAATTATTAAATCTGGACCGAAATGGCCGAAAGGTGATTCTTGACTCAGTCTAATTCCTAACTTAAGTAAGTCCAGTGTGCCAACTATATAAGTCTTATCATCCGTGGACACAAGACGAGAGTTGCCGCAAATTAAAGATAATTAAATTACGCTTCTAGTATAAGCCTACTGTCATCGCTGTAACTTGATTTGTTTTACCCTTAAATACGCGAAAACTGCTCTAAAAACTGATCATGACGTCACACATCTATATAATAATCTCTGAGGCCGGCTAAAACGAAGACTAAAAGGAAAACCACTTCTCCCCTCCTCGCGCCCGCATTGAAAATGCGCTCTCCCATTCTACCTGCATGGAAACAGGAGGCAGGCATGAGTGGATGATCAAGTCGTCGGGAAGAGTGCCGGAAAAATGTCCCGGGAAATGTGACCGGCCCTATGCATAGCATGGGCTTCCTCTAGTAAATAAATAAATTTGAGTACTAGCAAATGCAACTACTTCATAGGGAGTTTTTTTACGTTTACTTTTGATGCGATGAAAGCACTTTCGGTAAATCCGTTGGTGTAAAAATTTGTTCAATAGCCTACGTTTGCTGTAAAACGAGCGGGTATTAACTTGTCAAACTAGTGTATTCTAGATTACCCTGCAAGTGCGGCTAACCCAGGATTACTAAAGTTTACTTCGGAAAACTAAGAATACCTCGGAATTACCGAGCATCATGGATGACTTCGGATTACTATAGAAAACTAGTGGGTTGTTAAATTACTATGGAATTTTTTTATTACTGGGATACTTCAAATTACTGGATTACTTGACATTACTGGAGATTACTAGATCAGTATCACTGTATTACCGGAAATGTCAAAATGCCACCATGAGAAAATCACCATGAGAAAACCCCCACGACAAATTGCCACCTTGTTACTTCAAAGGGATACGCCACATTACCAATGATTACCACCGATTTATTGGGATTTCCGTGTCTTGGATTATCTCGGATTACTGAAGAATACCTGGAATTACTAGGGTTACTGGGCATTCGTCAGGATTACTAAGATTACCAATGAATTCCCATGGTTTACTTGTGGATTACCAAGCAGTTGTACACCAGACTACCTGCAGAGCTGATAACCCCTCCGTGTATGAGTACGTATACTACCACAAAGACGGAAAAGCCAAAGGCTCAACAAGAGTTAAATAAATACAGATGCAAACCTATTTACGTTGCCTTTTGGAATTGTTTGTCAGACTGCCTGAGCAGGGAGTCCAACCCACAACCTTAGAAACCAAAGGGCGAGGCCCTACCGCTGAGCCATGCTGACACGGCCAAAAGGATAATATAAAGAAACAGCCAGTATCGTGCACAAAATTTACAACGATACTTCCATGAATTTTAAAATATTTTAGTGTTTATTTTAACCTGAAGACGGGAGGTTGTCCTCTCGAAACGTAGTGTTGTAAATTTTGTGCACGATACTGGCTGTTTCTTTATATTATCTGCAAAAAGTGCTGAAACTTCTCAATCAACGGCCAAAAGGAAACGTCCATATAGGCAGCATTTAACACGTCATATATACATATAAACATACACTTTCCAATCGCCACTGGAGGAACGCTCATTTGCCATGCCACACTCCTAGTGAAACGAATGGAACACCTAAACACTTAAACACTTTCAAAGGTCGAGGGTTCGAATCCCCGCTCAGGCAGTCTGACATATAAGTCCAAAAGGCAACGTAAAAATAGGTTTGCATTCGTATTTATTTGTACTACCACATATCATAGCTACTTCGAGTACCTGCTGAATAACAAACTTTCAAACACATGAAAAGAAAAGACGGCAAAAAAAAAACTCATTAATCTTTTGGCGTGCGAAGAAATCTTGTCAATGCATTTCTTTGTGTTTTTTTTTCGTCCCTGACCAAACCCTCTACTCCCAAAAAAAGAAAGTTTATTGTGGCGTGTCCCAGCCTTTTTGCGAAGTATTAAGGCGTTTGGCAGGGTATCAGCTGATGAATTATTGAAGACTTTGAGAAAATTAGTCACCCTTCCCGTGGCACGAGAACAAATAAAAGTGGAACGAACCGCGTGCGCGCTACACTCCTACCTAGCATGAAACGAGCCAGATTTACGGTTAGTGGCTTCGTGAAAGGATAAGAAGGAAATTAGGTACGTCCATCCGGCTCCCCCCCCCCCCCCCTCCCCCACCCCAACACCTCCCCGCCATTTCCAGTTAGACCTTTCAATCAGACTTCTCGGAAATAGAAACAACATTGGCACGAAAGTTAATGAAAATCAAATTATACGCTGTCAAGAAATTTGACATTATCACTCGCGGAATGAAGGAATTTTAAATCAGGGTTGAAATAAACGAACGAAACCATTTCGGGCATTCTTCAATGGTAAAATCACTGGTTACCCGGAATTTTCGCCTAAGTGCCTCCATCTTGCGATAATTTTTGCCTTAGTTCCTCCATCTTGCAGTAATTTTCATCGTTGTCCCTCCATC
>JAHWFP010134877.1:62810-94617 GCA_023313725.1 Lithobius niger | reverse complement strand
CTGAACTACGTTATTTCTAGTGTATTATTTTCGCTGTTGGCTAATTTCCAATTTTTCTAAATATTGTTAAAGCTTGTAATCGCTATTGTGAGTGCCCAACTCAGCTTAAACGTGTATAAATAGTTAAAGATTGTCTCATAATAATATCTGTACTGGACTGGATGCAACAAAAATATACTTGCTAATACCGATATTTGGTATCAGTCAAAATGATCGCATGTTCATAACTTGGGAACCAAGTATTCAGCATTTGATACTAGGAATAATTCACCACCATTCTGGACAGATTTTAATCCCGATTGTTCTATGTAAACTTGTAATTATAAGTCAAATTTTTTTCGTATCATGAACCACTTCAAATCCCTTGGTTTAAATAAACTTCTTATAGATAGTAGCATATTATAGAAAAGTTGTCTAAATTCGGGTTGATGTCGAATTGGCACTGGCATGACAAAGCATCCGCTGAATAGGGGTCAATTCCTGATATCAGTGTTTATTCAAACCAAACAACACTTCTTTAAATCCTCAAGCGATTCAGAATGGTATATACAACCTTCACACAATGCGCTAATAACCACCTTTTCAACAAGTCTTATTACTACACTTTCTTAAAATAAGAATTTGTACAATAAAAGAAATAAAAGAAGACATCTAAAAACATTAAAGTCACGTTTCAGGATTTGCTGCATTCCGTTATCAAGCAAACCGATAAAAGTGATGAGGCTTAAATTGTAAGAACAAAAAATCATTGTATAAACATTGTATTACACATCGTATTATAAATAACATTGCCATATGCTCAAGCAACAGCATTAGACTGGAACCGCAGCGTACAAGAAATGTACAACCGTAAATAAAAAAAAAATTATTGGGTTTCAGAATCGAAAGCTGGTCAACTGTACCTGTTTATTGCTATTGCTTCAGCACATTAGAGTGTCAGTTTTAGCTTTTTTCATATTATGATTTAAGCCTCGGTGCTTTTAATTACTGTTTGCTCATGCGGTGTTAGACATCCTGAAACAGTGCTTTAAGGTTTTTATGCGTACACCTTTTGGCCGCTTACCTTACATCAACGAAGGTTTGGCGCTTTGTTGATATTAAATTCATTTAGAACTAGTAATAATACGCAATGTTTATAGTTCTGATTCCGAGTTAATTTTTACACTTTAGTCCCCAAAATGGAGCCTTTTATTTCAGACACTGTTGTGTGATTTCAACCCACTGTAATTGTTTCGATAAACACGAATCCCCATAGACTTCTTTGCTACTAAGATTTTCTTGACCCATTAATGGTGACATTCAAAATCTGTTTCAAAGGTTCCCCCCTTACACAGTTTTACAAAAGATATGTAGATAACTCGCCGGCTCTTGTACGTGGTCTCGATAAAGAACCCGTGTTACAATTTCTGAATTCGGCCAACCCTTCCGTCTCGTACACGATGAAATAATCGAAAAATAAGGCCGTCCAATTCTTGAAGTGACAGTTATTACACACGAAAACTTGATAGAATCTATACATTTTCGCAAACCCATGCAGACAACAAGATCCATACATTTTGCATGTTTCATGGACCACAGTCATAAACAGAATTGAGTTTTCAACGAAATCAAATGTATCTTTGACCATTCAACCAATAAATTTCTTATAGCTGGAGAATTCGAATACACCCTTCACAAGTTTATCGAGAACGGCTACCCACTATAGTTACACGAAAAAAAATAATTGATTACAAAGCACTTCTAAAACTTTTTCCATCCACATAAAAACCTTTTAATTGTACTTGTATACTGTACTTCTCACAGGCTACAAAATATCTTCGTAAATTACCCCCGCTCCCCTCTGAAACTTATTCTCATCTCGACAGCATAACGGAATTTGAAACAGTTCACCAACCATGCCAACAACTGCAAAATATAAAAAAAATAAAACTCAAAAGCCAAAATATGCAGTTTATCAAATCCCGTGCAGTGAGTCGACATGCAAGGCTAGTTTACACAAGAAGTGCGAAACAGGAACTAAACAAAAACACCTCGTCTCACAAATCTCAAACGTAAATTATAAAGATAAAATGAATTTCTATATCCACTATCACATAAAGACAGGGCACATCCCGCACTTAAAAAACATGAACGTTATTTTTCACGAAAAAATATCCGAGCATTTGAGATCTTTAACAGTCACAAGGTATGGACGGCCAGAGCCTAACCCTATATGTATACTCAAAACAAATATTCATGTTTCTACATGAAAACAAGTTCTACCACGTAACTTGACAGTGTGATGGTGACCGTCACCGGTTAGTCACCCCCAGAATCGATGCCTGCACACAGGTCAATATTTTGAAATAAAAGTGATCTGTTTAAAAAATCAATAATTTACAACGAAATTTTGGCAAATAATATAAACAGCGTAAAAGTAACGTCAAGGTTAGGATCTTAAGTGATACTTACCCTTCCACAGAAAACAGTTACTTGTGGTCACGACTTACCCTTCCACAGAAAACAGTTACTTGTGGTCACGACTTACCCTTCACAGAAAACAGTTACTTGTGGTCAACGACTTACCCTTCCACGGAAAACAGTTACTTGTGGTCACGACTTACCCTTCCACAGAAAACAGCTACTTGTGGTCAATGACTTACCCTTCCACGGAAAACAGTTACTTGTGGTGAACGACTTACCCTTCTACGGAAAACAGTTACTTGTGGTCACGACCTACCCTTCCACAGAAAACGGTTACTTGTGGTCAACGACTTACCCTACCACAGAAAACGGTTACTTGTGGTCAACGACTTACCTTTCCACAGAAAACGGTTACTTGTGGTCAATGACTTAACCTTCCACAGAAAACAGTTACGTGTCGTCAACGAATATCATGTAATGCCTTAATGGATTTCAAGGATTGTGAGCTCAATATCATGACTATATAGCCATCTGAAAGGAAAAAATTAACTGGTTATCGTTTATTTATGAATTTTACATTTTTAACCAAAAAAATTACGTCAACTACCTATTTATTACTAGAATTTCTTAAAAAGCTATAAATATTCACGAGCTTTAGTTATTAGGTATGGGGAATGCAAAATTCGCTGAAAACTTTTAACAAACGAAAGCAATTTTAAACGACTGCAAGATATATATACATTTAGTAAGCTATCAAAGACCAAAAGTCGCATGTTATGTGATGTTTCTCAATCTTCCGTTAACTTTAGAATAACTATGAAATTAGTTTTAAATCCATGTCTGAGCACCACATACAAACTGTACGTACAAACTCTTGTTGGCAGACCGAGCAAGCAAAGCGTTGCCTATAATGAACTCCAAATTGCAAAATGTTTGTTGGTTGGTCCGTTGTTAGAACTTTTGTAGTCTGAGTGGAGCCCAAACAAAAGGTCGGATTGGAATGAAATTTGTTACATCGCTTGATACCCCCAAAAGTATTGCTGAGCCAAAATTTTTCCATAAATCGAACAATTATTGACCCTGGACCGAACAAAGCCGGCTGGCGGGTCTGAGGGAGTGTTTTTAGCTTCCCCCGGCAGGAACTCTCAATTCCAACTGTAGAGCAACGGAAATAACTATTTTTTTTCCCATTGAAAAACTCGGAAGGCGGGGGAGGGAGGGTTTCAGAGGGGGCCAAACGCAGACACATCTTTGGGGCAAACGGTCAAGAACCTTTTTTCCTTGAATGATTTGGGGGGGAGGGGGCGCACAAGGGGGCCGCACAAGGTCAGCATGGGGGTTTGAGGGAGTGCTGTTAGCTTCCCCAGCAGGAAATGTCAACTCAACTCCGGGCAATGTCAATAAATGCCCCTCCCCCACCGTTTGTATAACTGAAGTGGAGGTTCAAGGGGCCAAACAAAGGCATGCAGATAAGGGGCTGAGTAGTGCTGTTAGCTTACCCGGCATGGTCCGTGGCCCCAGAAATTGAAGCATTTTACTTTACATCGCTGCCATAGCAAACAGAGTATTTTTTCACTATTTGTTTAGCATTTTAACATGTTTTGGAAGTGTGTGTGGTGGGGGAGAGAAAACCCTGGAACCCTCACTCGTCTCTTTCCTTGCACACTGCTCAATGTCATGTACCTGTCTCCCCTCCCGTTGTTGAACCGGGGATACATGTGATATCGCAGGGGGATGAGATAATGTTGTAAATATGTCCCATAGCTGCTGAAGAAGGATGGTAGTCTCTCACATTTCCCAGGCAGGGAATGACTAGCAGGGATTTTCCCAGAGTCCCCTTTCCAGTCACCAATCAGAAAAAAATCAATTAGAGTAAAAACTGTAACCTGTTACTTCCTGATTGAGCATTTGAATGCACCAATCGAAATGACTAGCCTGCTTGCGTAACTGACCAACCAGAAGTTACGTATTCTCAACGTATTCGGAAAGCCAATATTGTGTAGGCTACCATAAAAAGAACTACAATGCAAAATACGAGCTGCATTCTTGTAAAGTATTTGAAAAGTTAGGACAAGGTGACGTGTTTTGAAAGATTAATTTAAAAAAAATATTTTCAGCAATTCTGTATTTGAATTGATAGAACAGTACAAAATTTGTGAATAGTTCTTTGCCGGTATAGATCCATCTAGAGACAGGCTAGTTAAAATTAGTACAAATGCCTCCTTGTGATGATCAAGTGTTATCGAAAAACCTCTAATACCTTTCATTTGCTGATTTTGTTTTTTTCGGAAACTGCAGCACATTGCATATTTGCACCAAGTGCCAACACGGTATTGGATTTCGCACACGATTTCGCTCTTCGCATACAACTAAAATATCTCGTTAATGCACTAATTTGCTGCACATAGCAGTTGTGGAAAGATACTTTCATGCCGGCAACATATTTATTGTGTTAAAAAAATTACAAAAGGTTTTGGTAGAATTTGGCCTGGGAACTTTTTGAAGGGCAAATTTTGATAAACGCCAATTTTTTAATAATCTTTTAATAAATGTTTTATACGCACATATTAATTGTTGCCTTGTGGTCCTTTCTCGCTTTAGTAAAAGGGATTCTGGGAATTGCTATCAAGCAACTACCTTGATAATAATACAAATATACTGCACACAAAATTGTGTGATCTAATGATCTTTAATTATATTAAGCTTAAAGGTTGAAAAAAGAATTATTATCCTCTATAACGCAATATCGTACCGACGTGCCTACAGCAACTTATAAGATACACAAGTTCCTATTCAAGTATCTTACCGTCCAGGATCTCACAGGATAAGTTTCTATGAAACTAGTAAGATCTTTTACTGGTAAGATCCTGTTCAAGATCCTACAAGCTTCACATGAGTTTTGTAAGATCCTTCCAGATAAGATTGGTGAGTAGGAACTTATGCAAGATCTTACCCCTTACTAGGATCTTACATAGGATTTTACTAATTTGACAAGATCTTGACAAGATCTTGTGAAACAGGATAAATCTTAATCTTTGTGAAATCTTACAAGATCCTTTAGGAACCTATCATTTCTTACAAGATCTTGCAGAATCCTGCCAAGATCTCAACATGGGTTCTTCGGCAAATAAACGGTAAGCTGTGTCACTAACAGTGACTTTTATGTTGTCAGGCGACCAAAGTCTCCAGATTAAACAAGTTTCAGCCTCTTCTATCGCATTGTTATTTATTCTCAGATGGCTGAAAACAGCCAAACTACCTTATCTGTAAAGATACAAAGTGTCTAGTGGTCGCCATGCTCATATATATTTTCTCTGGATATGTGTTATCGTTTATCATCTTGGCGGGCGACACACTAGCGTGTGTCTTGATTAAGGCACAGAACCAAAATATTCAGCTACACAGATGTGGAGAATTCCACACTTTGTCGAGTTCTGGTACAGTAATGACGTATTGCTTCGTATTAATTCGAAATCCTTTTCTAAACTTTCCACGTTTTTTCTCGGCATTCTGCAGTTTAGAAGGTGATTTTGTGCTTCTGAATGGTGGAGGGGTTCTTTGGGGTTGGCATTCAATAACTATTCTTTGTTTGTTTACTCCAAAACTCTTTTGTTTGAATACTATAGCATCATTCCAACGTCTAGTTTGCTATCGTAGGCATAAAACATGACAATCTTTATCTTTCGTGTAGCAACTTTTGGTTTTACAACCTCTGGTCTTTTAGTCTTTGGTTTATCTTTTTGTTCAAGGATTGCATTATAAACAAGAGACAGCCTCAGAAAAACAGTGTGGTTACTACCAATCAGTTTGTTGGCCAACAACTTATTACGCAAAACAACTCGTTTCTTAATGAAGGTTTAAAAAGTAGCCATCTGCAAACCTTGTTTCCCTATCGATAGACTGTGATCCTCCATATAGTTTTTTATGCAACAAAATTACGTAAACTCAAGCGTCTGGATAAATTCACAGGGGTAATTTGAATAATTATTATAGTCTAACCATCAAGCATTTCCGTGTTTCTTAACCAGGACAGAGATGATCAGATAATTGCACATCATCTAGATTTGATGTGTGTGTCACCAGCACCCGTCTAATTTCCGTAGTCTCCGGTAATAATGTAACATGAAATGTTGAGCCCTGCACTTTATCGCTCAAAGAAAAAAAATTGCAAACGACAGCAGAAAATGTTGTAAACATGTTTGACACCATCCTTGTGAAACTCTGCTTGTAGAATGCAAACTGGTCGAAGGCTAAATATTTAATATCCTTACGATAACATAGTTCCATATATCGTTAAAACAACATTGAAAACATTCACAACCCCCCCCCCCCCCAAAACAACACAATAAACCAAAGCTAAATGTATCTCGGTTACAACTCTGCTGTCTGGAATTATTTGGTAACGATGCTCAACGAAGTTGCTTGTTTAATGAAAATTGCTTTCGGATAATACTTTTTCAGCAGTTTTGCACTAACGCTAGCTGGTTGGCTGGCTGTGCGCATATAACAAATCTCACCACATCAATCGTTTATTAGGCAACAAGTTGTTATTTTAAAAGATTTTTTTTAATTAAAAATTTATTTTACCCTGTCCGGCTTCAATCTTTGTTTAGTCCGGTTTTCTTTACAAGTTTATACCAAGTGAAACAGTGAACGTGCCATCGTCACTATAGCAATCTCTAATAGCTATCTTGTAATAAGGTGACCATTATGAAATTATGCGTATTATCATCCGATTTACTTCGAATTTAAATTGTAGACGATATATATAGTTTATCAGTTGAAACAATGAATGTGCCATCGTCACTAGTAATCTGTTATGGCCGTCATCTTGAAATCAGGTGGCCATTTTGAAATTATGCTTATTGTCGTCAGATTTCCTTCAAATTTAGAACGTAGGCTATTTAGTAGATACCAACAGAAATAATAATTGGTCCATCGTCACTGTAATCCCTAAAGCCACCATCCTGCAAGGCGGTGGCACTTTTGAATCTACGCCTCTTATGTCCAATCTCCTTCAAATTTAGAATGTAGACGATATAATTATTGATACCCACAGAAACAATGAATGCGCCATCGTTCAACATTGACCTGTAATGCCTCAATCTTGAAATCAGCCGGGCATTTTGAAATTATGCTTTATGTCCGATTTCCTTCAAATTTAGAACGTAAATAATATAGTTGATACCAATTAAAGCAGATAATGTGCCATCATCATTATTAAGCTGTAATGCACGCCATCTTGCATTCAGGCGGCCATTTTGAAATTATACTTATTGTTGCCACATTTCCGTAGAAAAATTAAATAAACGTGCAATAAGAAAAAAGGAAGTTATAATCCGTCTCTAGGTTGATGAATTGTGCGTTCCTCTCGTTGTAGTTACTACCGTCAATTGCCCTATTTTACAGTTTAGCTGCAATTATCAAAGTAATACGTATTAATAAACAAAAGCCTAACGTTAAAAGTAAAGAGTAAGAGTCTAAAGTCAAACCTAGAAGGAACACGGGCAAGCATTGATAGTAAGGGTCTAGGTGTAAAGTTTTGTCAGTAAGAGGCTGGAAAACATTAAACCCTTACTAGCCGGTTGTCAGCTTAATGACATAGAAACCCAATATTGTAAATATAGTTTTCGCCTATTCGGACAGAACGTGTGTATGTACCGTTGCAGAAGGTTCTTCTCTATTCCTGGAATATCTTTAAAGAACTTTAAGAACACAATTTTCCCGTGAAGTTTGGCATTTGACTTTTGATTCTTTAGAATTGTTGACTATCTTTATACGAATTTCATAGATTTTAAGGTAATTTATGACAACCAATAATGCCCTCTGCTACAAATACGCTGTTGTGTTATCAAGCCGAAAAACAAAATTTCTACCTAAAGGAAAGCAACAAACGCACATCAACTACCAATGGACTTGCTTTGAGTTAGTAAGCCAATTTTTGTAAAATTAACTTTTTAAGTATAATTCTGGCCTATTCGGACGGAAAGTGTGTATGTACGGTTGTAGCACGTTTATTGTGCTTTGACTATCTTTAAAAGACTTTCTTTAAAGCATTTGACTTTTGATGTTTTAGAATTTTTGACTATAGAATTTGACTACGGATATCGAAGATTTAAAATAATTGGTGACAGCCAATAATGCGCTCTACTGCGATTATTACGCTACCATGGTACCAAACAGGAAAAAAAAAAACTTTTCAACCTAAAGCAAAGCAGGAAACGCTCACCCCACAACCACTGGAGCAGCACGCCGGTCTTTAGGAGGATCTAGTATAGTTTTTTGTTTGAAAAACCGGGTAGTAAGGGTCTAATGCTTACCAGCCTCTTACTGATGAAATTTTACATCTAGACCCTTACTGTTAAAGCTTGTCCGTGTTCCTTCTAGGTTTTGGCTTTAGACCCTTACTCGTAATACTTAACGTTCCGTTTTCGTTTATTAATACTTCTTTGGCAATTGTGCCAAATGACAAATATTTGTAACTTTTTGTATTCGTTTATGAAAAAGTGAAACCGGGCGTTGTGTCCAACCGTAAACAAATTTTGCAAGTAATTTGTTGTTGTGGGATGTGCTGGGATGAAAAATGTCCTGGTTACCTAATGCCTTGGGATGTGGAATTTTGTGGGAACCAGTTAGACAGGCCTAATAATTAATATATACCAGGGACTTATAATATACAACTTATAACAATTCACGTCCACACCACCAAATTGTTGTAAGTAATTTTCCTTTATTTGCTTACGCATACAAAGATTGTTGGCGACCACTTTAAAACAATTTAGTATCTATTGCTAAAGTTTATAAAGAAAGAGACAGAAGTACAGTACTGTGGACAACTTAGAGTAAAGTTTCAAATTAGGTAAAGCCCGGGGATAGCAGGGCCACTGGAATTCTAAAGACCATAAGAGGGACCTAATGAATGTACCATCGATTAAAATCAAGGTAAAAATAGTAGTATAGTATAGTATAATATATTATAGTTTAATAGCATAGGTTGTTACAGTGCCGTGCGAACGCTGGCACAAGGGTTTCATTCCACCTTCAACCTGCAGAGAGGGAAAACCGCCAGCTACGGTGGATAGGTAGAAGAGATATCCAAAGTTGAACAACTCTCTCCGAGAAAAAGCAATTACTAATGGCCAACTTTGACTCAGGCGAAATCTAAAATCATGACCACTCCTACTGGAGACAATTCCGGTCAAGATCAAGTGTTTGTTTTCAAAAAATCGTGATAGACAACACATTAAAAAAAACAAGCAGCTACAGCGACTGCCTAGTCGCACAGGTCTTCTGTACAGTTCCTCCACTTCAAATGTTGAGGCGCACACCTCTATCATGCACTACAACAGCTGTCTCTATTATATTAATCTAAAAGCAGTAGCCATCACAATTGTCGGTTTAAAATGTTAGCTTTTAGGCCTATTTTACATTTTAAGCATAATTGTCAGCATTTAGGCCTAATTTTAACCAGCAGTTTTAATTTCGTAAGTAACGGCGATATGGATTGTATAGTAAGCCTATTCATTTTTTTGCAACACGGTGTGCCTACACGTACATAGTCAGTGTTACAACGTAACGCGCAACGTAGCGTATATAGATCAGTGGTAGTAGGGAACTGACGAGGGAGACGCTGTTGATGAAGCCAACAGTGACTCGTAGCAACTTGACGTTGCCATGGTAATATGATTTTAGGCCGAATTTAAAAAATGCAGTTTTAATTTCGTAATTAGCAGATAGGCCTCATGGAGAATTTCGTTCGACGGTAAGCCTATTCATTCATGCAACAATGCAACGAGACTTATTTTAAACCAAGCTAAAATCCATTTGTTTTTATTGAGTGTTACCTTATGATTTTAATTCGACCATCAAATGTTATTATTTAATTTAGTTACGTCGAAGAATCTAGACACACGCTAGTGTGTCGCCGCCAAGTAACAGTAGATCATCCCATTGTAGACATCCGATTGTTAAAAATTGATTGTTAAAGATAAAAAGGCGGCTCACTAGCAGATATGTATCTGTTAACTGTAAGCAACTGAAAGCATATTTTGGCATGTTGAGGATAAATCCCAATGCGACAGAAATGATTCAACTTGTGGAAAATGTAAGGGGAAGGGTCAGAGATTAAGAAAAACTAAAATTTAAGGGATGAGTGTCCACCAATCATAGAGAAAAAGATGCGCCAATAACGTTGTTTTTATGTTACTGTCTAGCTAGCTGACTAGCTGACTAGCTAATAAGATTTTTCACATGTTAAATCCCATAGACCTTTTGCTCATGGCTAGCGCAAAATTGCGAAGGTCTACTTACCTGAATTTTTCCACACGGATGCTTGGTGATCTGAGGATGGTCCTTTTGTTGGTTTGGCGGGTTGTATGGGTCAGGACAAATGCGTGGGAGGGTTTTGAAATTTGCCACCGGCGAATTTAAATTTCGTTTCTTTTCTAAGTTGCAACCAAAGATTTTAACCAACAATGGCTTGAACAATCAAGACTGGTCCTTAGATTAATGTAAAAGCCTGGACGAACTAAAAACTGAACTCTAACGACCGGGGGGGGGGGGGGGCAATGAGGCTTAATGGCGCGTCGACAGCTTGGTCATTAGCGCCAACCTGTAACGAAGGACAAAATAAAGAAACATTAACGTTGCCGTGGATTGCGTAAGAATAAAGGGATGCACGTTAGATGATGGTTACGCAACAATACGAGCATACACGAGCTATTGGGTTTTTTGTTAATAACCTCCAAAAAAATGCTTCGCGTTCTGCTGTCTTAGTAACAGCGACCTTCGGGGGTTTCTGCATGACTAAATGTGAACGAAATCTTGAAAAAATTAAGGGTAAGTTGCAGGGATAAACAAAACAACTGAAGGGGATGCGCTGATTGAGTGAGCGAAGCGAACGAAATCAGCGATTGTTAGTCAGTGTGTGCAAAAATGAGATTGAAGCAACCTAAACAGACGGTGTAACCTTATGTACGTTCACAGTCCTTTGAAAGTTGTGATATCCACCCAAAACCAAAACTGGTAGAAAAACCCGCCAAGTTTCCAAAAACAGTCGGCCTTTGAAGGTAGTGATATCATTCCACCAGGAAAAGGCCGCCAAGGTTAATCCTATTAGCCAAGTTAATCGCACCGAATAATACTTTGGATGTTAAATGAAAACTTGAAGATTGCTACCGCTAGTAGCAATCTTCTAGTTTTCATTTAACTTTCGAACTATTAGTATGTGCGATTAACTTGGCTAATAGGATTACCTTGGGGGCCTTTCCCTCGTGGAATGATATCACTACCTCAAAGGACGACAGTTTTTTGAAACTTGGCGGGTTTTTCTACCAGTTTTGGTTTTGGGTGGATTTTATTAGCTATAAGGAAATAACGATGTTTTAATTTGCCATGTCATTTCACTAACTTCTTACACTGAATTTAACGTTGTAAACAATGGTCGTCAATATCTGGTATCGATGCAAAGCTGAAAAAAGCGACGGACGGACGGACAAAGTCGTTGCAATAGTCTTCTCAGCCGGTACGGCTGTACAGAAGACTAAAAGCCAAGTTAAACTGCATGGTAAGCCAAAGTAGCACGAATTAGCAAATCAAAAACGAACTCGTTTAATACTTAAGATAACGGAAGTTAAGCTACTTCTGGCTAAAAAACTTGGTAGGAGTCTTTAAAAAGTTTTGTTTTGGGGTAGATTACTACTTACGCTAATGGAATGTCTATGCACTTATGATAATGACAGGTTCCCATCAATACCAAGATAATCCGTCACCTTTTTATTATGGAGCTACAATCACACTGTGTCGCTTTTAAAATTTGGAATAACCTATAGGATTCTAAATATTGGTCCACCGTATTTAATATAATTCGTCCCAATCGTCTGTTAAATTAGTTTGTACAATTTGATTAATTGCGCTGCTATCCACCGTAAACCTAATTCTCATAGAATTGCTTTATATCCCAGGTAAGAAAGAAACGTTAATTCAACATTGATTTACCTGGTCAAAATTAGTTTTTTTTTTTAGAAGAATTATGGTTGAAACTGTTGCAGTAATCTTAAACAAATTACAGAATTTATAGAAAGGGTCACACCAGTTTTTTTATTTAAAAAATAACCGCTGATATAATAGTCCTACGTCAATTCTAAAGTCATATTTGAATGTAGGTCAGATATGGCGAAGCCAATGAAGACCTTTGCATTGATCTTGAAAACGGCATTCAAGGTCATCTGAATTATATCTTCCAAACGGCACAAGATGCTACAGAAGAGTGACTTACAAAGTTGTATGCGAGCATTAAACATTACAAACTGCGAATACAAATTGAAAATCGAAACATAATTACAATAGTTACGAGGAAAAGAAAATACCAACATCGTCTTCCCTGAACATTTGAACTGCCATGCAGTGAAGCTTGGTGGCTGCTACATTACGTTTTTTATTTGCGTAACTTGACAGCTCTGAATGCCATGTGGGTGGGGATACGTGTTCTAATGCTTTTTCTAAACGGCAAAGCCATATTTTCTTTCATTAATTTAGTTCTTAAATGAGGTCTTCGTTAGGCCAGCTGAAATATTCTTCGTTTCTGTATGGATGTCAGTATTTCTAACATTGTTGCAATATTATACCGTCAGTACAATGATGCCGCAGTTTACGCTGTTGCACGCCTTTTATTTCCGGAACTTGAGAGCTCTGAGTTCCATGGAATGGGGATACGTGTTCTAAAGCTTTTTCTAATCGGCGAAGCCATATTTTGCTCCGTTAATTTAGTTCTTAAATGCTGTTTTCGTTAGGCCAGCTGAAATATTGTTCGTTTCTCTCTGGCTGTCAGTATTTCTAACATTGTTGCAATATTATACCTTCAAAACAATGATGCCTCAGTTCGCGCTGTTGCACCCTTCTCCATTGTTGTATCGTTTGAAATGTAGGAAGGCTTTTCTTGTGAATATTATCATATCAAAAACCAAAACTGGTAAAAGGGGCCGCCAAGTTCCGAATGGTTCGGCCCTTCAAAGGAGTGATATCAACACACCAAAACATTCGCCAAGTTAATCGCACCGCTTAACAGGTTAAAAGCAATGTTCAAGTTTTCATTTAACGTCCAAAGTATTATTCGGTGCGATTAAGTTAGCACATGTTTTAGTGTGTTGATATCACTCCTTTGAAGGGCTGAACCATTCGGAACATGGCGGCCCCTTTTACCAGTTTTGGTTTTCGATATGATATCACTCTTTTTTTTAAATTGTGTATTAATTCAACTCCACTACCGTGCAGATGAGTAATAAAGTGCCACGTCAACAAGAAATTGGTTTTCAACAATTTGCTACTACGTTTTGCCTGTAGGCCGAACCATTCTCAACTTAATCACCTCTTTATTGGTTTTTGGTTTGGTTTTAATTTTGTTGTAATTTGTTGTATTTAGTTAGTTTTGGTGTGCTGATATCACTCCTTTGAAGGGCCGAACCACTCTGAACTTGGTGGCCTCCTTACCAGTTTTTGGCTTTGTTTATTTTGCTTTGTTTTTACACTTGGTTTATTTTTCGTTAATTGGACGTGAATACAATTTCTTTGCAACGTTGTTTAGATTTATCGTGATACACTAGTGTGTGCCTCGGCACGTACGTCAGTATGCACGTTCCCATTGTCGGAATTTTGGCCGTCCAATGAGAGACGATGCCGACAATACTAACAATGGTTATAACAATTTTTTCATACTTACGCGCCCTCCTACGATATCCCTGTTACGCCCTCTGGCTCCAAACCATAAAAGGTACGCAGTTCGTATTGTAGTGCACCCATTCGTCCAATTTCATAGCTGGAAGCCTTCCCGTTATCTCGGATTCGATGAATAATCACCCTATGGGATTTAACATGAGGATGAGCGGACTAGCTAGCTAGCTAGTTAGTAAGACATTTTCAAGGTTATTGAGGGGCAGATTTTGCATTGAAAGCAGCATAGCTGGCATTCAAATACGAGTTTATTTTTGTCAGGTGGGTCATTGCTCTCGATTTCAACACAATTTAAGCTTTTGTACCACATTATTATTTTCCCCCAAGTACTGAAATGTGCCCAACTATGCTTCAAGATATGAGACACTGACGCAATGGCGTCGCGCTAGAATGGTTTACAACCTCGACAATTGAATTGATGTGATGTTTGTTGTGGTGTTTGTTGCCTAACGTGGCGCGACACACTAGCGTGTGTCTAGATAATGATTTGTAATGTGCAATTTTTTTACAAACAAAGTTAGTTGGAGCTTGATCCACCTAAACCAGACAATACCAACGTTGCATTCAACACCACCGTGCTTAGGGCGTGCTGCAGCTAGTGCTTCTATCATTAAAAATAAGGCAACAAAAAGGAAATAACAAAGCCAACAAATTAAATAAATGAAAACCGGCTTCACGGTTCAGAAAACAAACATTGGAGCTCTATCCTCGAGGATTTCACTGCTGTGAAGGATTTCACAGTATCGTTCGTGGATTTCACAAACAGCTTGCCCGCCAGTACACGTGCACTACATACATAAGCGCACACAAACATTTCACATAGCACATTTTAACACAAATTGCATTCACTTTATGACATGACCAAAGATTAATAACAAAATATAAATTGTATTCAAACTATAGTTCCTTCCGTTTGAATGAATAATCATTTTTTTTTAATTTGTGCACCTTCATGGCTGTGAATTCCATTAGGGTGCGAGCTTTGATGTTTTTTTTTCTAAACGACGATACCTTTTATTGTTTTATAAAGACTTACAAGTAAAAATCTTTTTTGAACCACGACAAAAAAAAAGTTACAGTGCACCATCCCCTGCTTAAAGAGGGAGGTTGTTGTAGCCTAGTTCTTCACAAGACTGGTTACTGGCATTTAAAAAGCCTCTATAAATTTATAAAAATTACTGGTTATAAAAATTTTACTCATATCTGAAAGACATAATGTATTCGACAGCAAAAACTTAAAATTAGTTAGAAATAGGAAAAAGCTTGAAGGTTAAACAATTGTCAGTTAAAAAAAAAACATCTCCCAACACATATATACGCACACAGAAAATAATCTACGTTGAGTACATGTTTCTCAAAAGCGATATTTTTGTTGCTAGGCGTGTTGATTTTGCGATGATTGCAAAGAATGTGTTGAAAAGTTAATAAACTAGGCAGGAAATTAAAGCCGACGCCGCTAAAAAGACACGCCTACAATGAAATTAAAAATAAGTAGGTTAAATGAGTGAACTGTGTGTTAACGAAATGAACGGAAGCCACCGCTACGTTAATCTCTAATAAGGAAAAAACTGCGGATACACATGATGCACGAATCAATATGACTCAAGAAGATATCGAATTCTGGACAGTGGACTACAATGCCTCACATTTACTTCTAGCAGAATATGTTTAGAAAGCGGCGATTCCATGTCGTCTTTCGTTCATACAGTAACGTAAGTTTTAGAAATAATATCTGATTCACTTTGTAAGTAGAAAATATGTGCAAGAATGGCCCATAAGTCTCAAAGCCGGTAGAAACGCAGCAGCAGCAACAACAACAACAAAAATACGCAACAAAGCGCTGGTGGAAGAAAAATATATAAACAAGCCATATGGTCGACCTCAACCGGGATGGTTTTTTTTTTGTGTGTGGCAAAACAACAATCATTTAAAACTAATTCGGTGTTTGCAATACAGGGTTTTAAAAATCCCATACACAGGATGGGTTGGATGGGTGCAATGCAGGGTGTCCAAAACTAATTCCCCGATTACAAAAATTCATAACTTCTTTTTTTTTTTAAAAGGACAATTCTCATGCGGTTTTCACTGAAAGGTAAAAAAACTCATTTTTTTTTGTAGTAGCGCCATTATCGATGGTGGGTAGTTAAAGCGCTCCAGCATGACGTCTTAAACAAAAACGCGTCCGCCATTGAGAAACTGCAATGTGTCGTGTGGCTGGTCGAAACCAATTCACCAATCACAGTGCAAAGACGTTTTCAAACAATGTATGGAAGGGAACCACTAGATATTTACTCCATAAAGGGATGGTAAACAAAGTTTCTTGCAACAGTTACTGTCTTTGATATGCACAAGGCCGGGGCGGCTCGGCGAAAATGTGGAGGGAATCGTGCATCTTTCGCGTATAGTCCATCCAAATCACTAAGACGAACAACACGTAAGCCACAAATGTCAATTTGTAATTTGTATTTGTGTGCCGTCGACCTTGATATTTGAAGCTCACGCGATGTTCGTATACTGATTTGGATGGACTATGCGCGAAAGCTGCACGGATTTTCAAAAGTAGTGATACAACTTACGCCCGAGTAGGTCCGTCTTTTCTAAACACCGTAAATCCGTGCTGAAGAAATTCATTATCAAATTATGTTTTATTTAACTCATTTTCAGCATTACCAATAATAAATTGGGTTCGTCCGGGCAGAACAACTTTTAATCGACGGGGACAAGTGACCTTTTAATTCAACACGTAGGAAAATATTTATCGCATCGCATGCAGACATTGATGGCAAGATTTCAACACCTCTTGGGTACTTTGCTACCTCACCCGAACTTTTAATCAACTTTTGATTGACCGACACCTTTTAAGGGTCCAAAAAGCTTTTAATGAACCTATACAACTTTTACGGTCCTTGCACTGCAAAAGTTATTTAGTTAACAATGCTGCGTTGTTCGTATGATCGTATAACAAACTTCAAATTGTAATGAAAACCTTCCAGTTTCGGTTCTTTTATTACTTGAACCAGTTACGGCTGCATTTGTGTAAAAAATATTGCATTTGTGTAAAAAGTATGTGCTACTTACGACGGTAAAAGTACTGCTTCTATAGTATCAACACCGCCTGTTGCATGCCATCATTCAGGTAAACCATTGCAGTCATATCAATCTGAGACAATGAGATAAATAATCTGTCAGAGGAAACTATTTTAATAGTCACTTCCTAAAGACTCTCCCGTTATTGAGAGTTTAGATAAGAGTTCGCAAAGCCAAAACTGACGCATTTTGGAAATATCAGATTTTTGATAGCTAATCGTAAAATAGCAGTGCTAATGGATGAAGTAAAAGCTAATGGTGATTAATGGAAAAGTAAAGAAAACTAATGAGGCAAAAGAGAGCTAATGGGATCTTTGAGAGTACTGGCACGCGTTGCTTGATTGTTACGTAAATGCACTATCATTCAAAATCATATAAGGGTCGAGGAACCCATCAAGTTTTCGCCGTAGAAAGTAGTCGTATCAGAGCCAAAATAACTGCCACCAAATTTGTTGTCCTAACTGTGATCACTCAAGTTTAACTGACGATCACCGAGGTGTCAGGTAAGATTGAGTGATGATGGTTGAGACTGAAAACTTGGTGGCAGTTATTTTGGCTCTGATATCACTACTTTCTCTGGCAAACACTTAATGGGTCCCTTTCCCCTTATGGGGTTTTTGTATGATATCACCCCTTTTGGTCGTTTCATGGTTTTGCTTTAGTGAACGCATTGATTGTGAGCTCCTTATGAAAACATAAATATAAATCGTTTCTTGAACATCCTAAGGAAATCTTAACTTTGTTGTAATTAATGGTCGCAGATAATTACTTTTGCAATAAAGTGACCGTCGTTTTATATTTAATTGTAAAACAGAAACAAGTGAGCGCAATAAGCTAGTCTAGTTTTTTATTTAAGTAATTTTTTTGTTGTTTTTACTATTTGGGAGCTTAAGCCCAAACTGGGTTATCAGCCCCACGACGATAAGAGCAAACAATTCAGCTGCAGATATCCAAGCGTAAATTCTAAGGTCTTTTGTTAAACAATTCGATTTAATTAATTGTGAAACGGAAACAATACGTCAACAGAGGTTGCATTGTTACTTGGCTATAGAGGAAAATATTTGTTAACAGAATGGCTTGTTCCCAACGTTCACGAAAATAGTATTACAAATGATTACAATCTTTTGAGTTAAAACCTTCCCGAATGTAAAACCACAAAAAGCACCCATTGGAGTCAAATGTGCACTGAATGTCACATTTCAAGCAAATCGGGCGAATAAATTATTTTTTTCTGAGTGAAATTAGCTAGAGATAAGCAGTAGTTGTAGTAATCGTACTAATTACCACGAAATCAACGATGTTGAGGTACCTTTTTCACACCTAAATACTTTATGAACAGATCTAAAACATGACTTTCTGTTGTCTAAGCGGTAAACCCCTTGATCTACACAATTTGCAAAGCTTTCTGGCGCGTTAATATTTAGTATTCAATACCAGAAAATGCCGATTTAATGCCAGTGTTAAGAGAAGCAGTAGCTAGCCTTCGCCAAATACTGATAATTTCTTGATTTGAAAACAAAAATCAGACGCCAAAAATTACACGCCATGGAAAGCCAACAAGCTGAACTTGATGGGCGAAGCGCTAGCACGCTTCTAGATAATAAAAATCACAAGCGTAAAAATAGTTACGAAGTTCCGTGGTGCACAGAAGGTTTGGCTGTTTCTTTTCGTACATTTTCTTTTTTCTTTCTAGTTTTTTTCTTCGTAAGCTGTTTCATTTTGTTAGCAACAGTTAAATCAGACCTCGCTACCGTAGGTGGTTTTAATGTTTTCTATCCTATATGGTATATTTTTTTTATTGCAGATGCACAACATAGTGAATAGTTTTTTCTACATTTTTCGATAATTCAATTCAATATGTTTCTTTCATCAAAAGACCATCGCATCTTTAACGGATTAATGTAATCAAGACACTCAAAACTAGGGCGAAATAAACGTATGTTAGTAATTCAGCTTCCTTCGAATGACTCCTGTCAGTATACGAAAGCAATACCTCCCAAAAAGAGTAGAAACAAGTTACCCAAGAAGAAAACGCAAATAAAGCTACAGAAGGCAGCTTTGGAAAATGCCTTTAATCCAACAGTGTCTATTCCAGGACTAGAAAAGATAATCAGTTCATCAAATTGGTGGAGCAAGACAGTTTGGATTTGTGTGGTGGCATCGTTCTATGGCTTGTGCCTTTTCCAGTTGGTAGACCGGCTCAGGGCATACTTTAAGTTTCCAGTTGCATTGGATGTAAGCATATACAAAGAAAAATTCGTGTCATTTCCATCCATCACATTGTGTCCTTTGGACGATAACGTGCTTTTGAATGATGAGATGAACCAAAAAATTTTCAAAAAATGCATTAAAAAAGGAATTCATGAATATCGCTGTAAATTCGTGGAAGATATGAACAGTACGTTATCTGAACTATGGCGGCATCACACTATTCATCCACGACTTATAGAGCCAGGAGTATCCGTAAGTACACCTTTGTGCACGTTTCAATAAAAAAATTTCTTTAATTCGACAGACACCCATTCGTTCATTGATGGTAAAAAATGAAGCCGAAGAACACAAGATATTTTTATGTAATTTCAACTTGGAACCTCAAATCTTTTCTGCGAGTTTTTGTTAAAGAACGGTTAAGGTAGTGTATATCAGGCTACTTCAATCAACAATCATTCTTTATTCACAAATTCACTAATAAAGACAGAAAACAACTAGGATGTGTGCCCGTCCTGTTCTTAATTCGTCCATTTTGGTCTTCTGTACAGCCGCACCGACTGGGAAGACTACTGCAACGACTTTGTCTGTTCGTCTCTCTGTCCGTCCGTTCGTCGCTTTTTTTCAACTTTAAAATGGTACCAGATAGAGACGACCACTATTGACAACGTTAGTTTGATTCTCAAACGTTAGTTAAAAACACTGCAAATTAAAACATCGTTCCTTCCTTATACCTACAACAATGACATAACGTAGTATTATTGTATATAACTCTATGTTGGAGCCAGTACCTGGGTTAGCTGCAAGGGGCACTGGAGGGGAAAAAGAAGGTCGTCTTACTGAAGCCAGTGCATTTAGACTGGGTTTCTTAAGCCTATAACGCGCAATTTTTGTTGTTGGAGAAAACAACGCTTTTTAAGCCAAAGAAACCTGCTCTCAAAGCACTGTCTTGACTAGAAGTGCCGTTGTTTTCCCTTACATTTTAATCTAGTGCACCTTGTAGCTATTACCTCCAGATGCTATCTCGTAGCCAATATGATGTCACTTGCCGCTGCTCTATAGCTTCTTCGACGTAACTAAATGAAATAATAACATTTGATCGGTGAATTGTAAACCTAAGTATAACACGCAGCCGAAAATACAAAAGGATTTTAGTTTCGTTTAAAATAATCTCGTCGCTATAGTTGCATGAATGAATAGACTTATCTTCGAAGCAAATTCTCTGTTACGCCTATCTGATACTTAAGAAATAACAAAACTACAGTTAATAAAATTAAGCCTAAAATCACGTTACAACAGCAACGTGAAGTTGTTACGAGTCTCTGCTAGCTGAATCAACAGCATATTAAAAGGTCTATCTATTGTGTCTCCTCCGTCTCTACCACTGATCTATAAAGGCTATGTTGTGCATTACGTTGTAACACTAGATATGTGTGATAGAAAGCACACCGTGTTTTAAAAATGAGTAGGCTTGCAGTACAATCCAATTGTGCAATTGCTGCTACTTACAAAATTAAAACTACAGGTAAAAATTAAGCCTAAAAGCTCACAATTACGCCAAAAATGTAAAATGGGCCTAAGCTAACAAATTTTTAACCGGCAATTGTGATGGTTACTACTTTAAGATTATACTATAATAGACATCGTTGTTGCAGTGCATGATTGAGTGTGTGGCTCAACATTGGAAGTGGCAGAACTGCACAGAAGACCGGTTGCGAATACATAGTCGCTTTAGCCGTTTGTTTCATACCAGCAAGTTGATAGAAAGTTAATAGAGTTAGTAGCCCCTTTATCCTGCAGGTGATGTTTTAGACAGCCTATACCGGGTTTTCAGCATTGTAACCCGTGCACTTGCAAGCATGACACTGCATGTAGATTTAATAATCTACTTGCATCCCGAATCAATATGAAGGAATCATCGTGATCTTGAAGTGCTCTTGTAAACGACTTGATTAGCCCTTATTCAACCCAACATAATTTATTATATGCAGGAAAATGCACTTATTCATTTCATTTGCTTTGTTTACAGTGCAAATGAACGAATGTATTGTCTTACTTGCGCTGCAATGTAAACAGATGTTCTCCTCAGCTGGTCTCGAAGTGGAATCCACAGCCTACGAGAGTGGATCATATAAAAAATCCAAAACTCCAGTAAATGGGCCGCCTAAGTTCAGAATGGTTCGGCCTTTAAATTTGCCAAGTTAATCGCACTGAGTATTAGTTGTACGGTATTATGAAGTACTTGACCTCTGTTACTGCAGAAGCAATGTTTAAAGTTTCCCTTTAACATATGAAGTAAAATGGAAGTTGATGAAGTTAATTTCCTGAATGTTTTGGTCGAATGATACAGGCCTAATTTAGAAGGCAATACTTAGCGGCCCTTTTACGAGTTTTTTCTATACATTATTACAGCTTTATATATATTTTTTTTTTACTTTTTTACGATAGCTACTTTTTCGTTTACTCTTCGATCGCATTATTTCATCAGAAATATTAAAATATTGAATAGGACACACGCAACCACTTTTCATGGTATTTTTGTGTCACTCTCGATACATCAAGAACCATGGTAAACTAATCTCCTATGGTGTGCCGAATCGTAGACATTTCGTCCCCTGACAATTCGTCCCGAAGTTCGTCCCCAGATCATTCGCCCCAAAATTTGTCCCCGGACTGTTAATCCCCTATTTTTTTTCACAATTTTTCTTAGCAAGTGGAGATTAGAAACCACGAATAAATAATAACAAAAAGAAAGTCGTTAAGTTTTTCTGAAGGGCTGCTGAACCTAAAAGCCGACCAATGACCGGCAAATACCAATCTTCTAATTTTGCTTTAGAAATGGTGGCGCTCTTCATGTGCTCTTGGTTTTTGAAGTGTAATGGAGTGACAGAAAAATACCATGAAAATAGGTTGCGTATGTCCTATTCAATACCTAATATTTCTGATGAAATAATGCGAACGAAGAATAAACGTAAAACAATTGATAGCTATCATCAAAAAGAAAAAAAAAATCGGTGAACTAAAATTGTGCCACTAACGTGCCGATATAGATTAGTTCTACCATGAGTGACATAAAAGAGAGTTAGGCTCAATGGAGTGTACGAAATAATCTTACCGCATGTTCCATCACTCATTCTGGATCACGACCCAGAAAAACCCTCTCTAAAAATACACTGCATGGGTTTTTACCCTATACAAAGGTGCCAAAAAATAACAATCGTGCTACCATTAAGTCAGGCAAGCATGCAAGAAGGAGCATAAAGCGATGAAACATACGGCTACATCAAGCCGAGGCCGACTGGGGTAAATTCGCCTGTTTCACCTCCTGACTTAACACCTAATGACCTTCTCGCTCGCCGAAAGCTATTTGCTAGGCAACCGTTAGTTATTTACGATATTTCCCGTTTCTATTAAATGATTGCGGTAATAGACAACAAATTAAATGTATTATAAATAAAAACACAGCCAACGAACAAAGTGCAATAGTCATTTTAAACATTGCTACAACATTGTTGCCATTTCACGCCATTTCCAAAATTTGCTCTTCTCGCTGAAAAAACAGCTTCTAGCAAGTGATCAAACGACGGTAGAATAAATAGCTACTCGCAGCGAGAATTCAAATCCAACATGGTGTCCATTTCGGAGTTATCGATTCGAAGACAAACTTTCGAATGCCGGTATTCAGGAATCTGTCCGTCGTCGTGTACTGCAGTAAAAATTGTTTTCTTGTTGTCATAAATCGACGCTGTCATGTTGCAAGCATCGTACGTCGTGTCGCAAGGCACGAGGAGGAGATTTGCGTCCGCGTTGTTGCCATGGTTACTACGTATAGACAACTTGAAATCCGCATTCTCCGACAAAGGCGAGAAGCAGCCAGCAGATTTAGTATTGACCAAGTAAACGCTAGTAAGTGCATAAACGCGTCCTAACACAGTTGTGCGATTTTGAATCAACTCGCCTGGATCTGGAAAACGAAACCCATAGCTTCTCTCTGAGACGACTTAGTGACAAGGGATGGTTTATTAAATAATAGCTATGGTAGGGACACTCCCATGTCCTACGAACATATACGCATTTATTAGCCCATGTTCGGACCTAAACTCACCCAAACAATCTAACCGCTTATGATAGTACCTGACGACTGCTTTTCGGAAAAGGCATGCCTTTGTAATGAAATAATTGGATTCTATATTTCGTGAGAAAGATTAGGGTAAAACGAGTGTGAACCAATGATCCCACTGACCTCTGGTGTACTTAGAAGCCCACAGAATCGAAAATGCCACTCGTCCACAATTAATACTTCTGAGGCCGTATTTCCAGATAGCTTCTTGCTCTAAGTTCCAGTCTGCTGTTAGGAGGGAGGATTGAAGTTTAATGGCACGTCGACTACTAGGTCATTAGCGCCAACCTCAGTCACAGTGCAGTGGTCAACGTCACCGACTGTGCCACACATTACAGAAATTTCAAACAAATCCCAAATCTAGGTCTTTTCGCGCATCTGCATCTCCTGCAAAAATTTTAAAATCTCGGAAAGGAAGACAGACTTATCGCCCAATTGACGTGCAATGTCTTGTGAAAAATGTCAACGGCAACGAACACTATCAAGACAGTGACAATCAATAACCAAGTGACGGACCGTAA
Organism: Lithobius niger; assembly: GCA_023313725.1. NCBI lineage: Eukaryota > Metazoa > Arthropoda > Chilopoda > Lithobiomorpha > Lithobiidae > Lithobius > Lithobius niger. The sequence continues at coordinate 70,551 of JAHWFP010134877.1, read as the reverse complement.
GTGGCCTTTGAGACCAGTCACATTCAAGAGTTATAACCCCCCCTCAAAAGGAAGCAATGAGTTAAGGTTGGTTTGACCAATACACAAATGGCTAACACCATCTCTTCCCTGTGACTACAAGCCAAGTGCCATTCATGAACAGTGCCTTTAAGATACCGCAACTTATTGCAGTCTTGTCTGTTGTTGTGGAAAGTAAAATATTTACGGTATGAACTTCTGATGAATAGATCCTAAATTATTTATTCCATATCTTTAGGAAGGGGTTCCTTTCACTTCGATGGGCTCTGTCTTACTCTCATGCTTTTAACACCGTTGGATGCTTTCTATATTAAATGTAGGATGGCACTCATACTCACGTTAGTACTGGCCAGATAATCCGAAAAGTCCCAACTTTAAATCAAGAGTTAAGTCAACCATCACTAAGCACTTCTGGTGATTAAATAGAGCAGGATGACTGCATACTGGTAACAACGTTGAAGGGAAGGATTACTGATGTCTAGTTACCATTTGAACCTGCATTCCAAGCATTAGGCCTCTTCTGGAGAAATACAAAATGCAGGGCAGGGTTAGGAAAACTGTCACCTTGGTTGCCAACTCCTATAAGCTTCATCCATTGATTTCCGTATTTATTAATATAAACATAAAAGCACGAAGAGAGAGAAAAACCAGAGCGTGAAAAAGAAGTTCTACTATATAGGAAGGAGGAAAACAAGCAAGAGGGATATTGTGATGCATTATACTCACAAAGGTTAATTGTAGGAAAGATGCATGAAAAATTGATAACGTTAAAAGTACATTTATTAAAACTCCAAGGACTAAGTTGAACTACAATCCCTTTACAATATCAATAAAATTCATACAAAGATAACATATTTTTCGTAAATACTTTCTTTGAGAATTAACGCTAAAACAGACGTGCAATATTTCATATTCTTAAAATAAGTGACATATAAATTTTATAAGACGATAAATGGCGTAGCTTAAACGCAAACACACTCTTGGGAATAGTCGAGCTTTTAAAACGGGCAAACGTGAACGGCAAACTAGAAACTGATAGGAAACATGGATTCTTCTTAGCAAACGGTGTTTTATTATCTTCGTTGATTCGTAATTTTTATACTTGGAGAGGTTGGCTTCCCTGTACGCACTCCCGTACGCAATGGCATAAACCATATGGAAAGGTAGAAGGACATTTTGGAAGAAACTCTCGTACGACAACCATTAATTATGGTTTCAAATTCATACAACTTAGAACAGTTTCGTATGAGGTTCTCAAAATTAGCACTAAATATCACAAGACAAATTATTGCTGACTTTCGGAAAGAAGCTCAAGAGTACAGTCTTTCCAGCACGCTATGCTCTACGACGGAATATGACAGTGGTTTGACTTTGCACACTATCTCCCCTCACACGAAAAAAACACGAAGCAGTCAACACCAAATTGCACATTGTAGAAAACTACTTGGATCATAATGCACATTCAACAAAACTAAAAGCAAAAGAATATATTAAAATATTAATAAGAATTAACACTAATGGTTTTGCTCAAAGGCCCCAGAGCAATGAGCAGTTCCGTCCAGCTGGCCGATCTGTCTGCTGCGCAGAGATAAGTGACTGCTTTTAAAGGGGTCACCAGTTCATTACGCAGGCAAGGCAGTTAGCAATTTTACAATAGAGCAATTAAACACATTAATTTGGTCCGACAACTTATTTAACAAACAGTGTTTTTTTATCATGTTTATCAAACCTAAAATAACATTACGAAACTACCTTAAATTAGAAAACCCTAAAAACACGCAGGTAACAGTAACGCCATATCTGCTGCGCCACCAAAACCATAAAGAGCAACCCACATTGCCGAATCTACCTAACAAATAGCCTCACGGTGCGAACAACAATTCAGTCTAAGTAAAAATGAAAACATTGTTTGCAGAGCCTCAAGATGGTACAAACAAAGGATTCAAAGGGTTTAAACGAGCGTTAACCACAGAAAGGCATTGTTACGTTAAAGGAATTGTTTCATTAGTCAAAAACAAATAAAAGCAAATCAAAATGTGCTTACCCTGTTTTAAATTGATCATATATAGGATAGAAACGGACCCGTATTGGGAAAGAAGATAAGCTTCCCAAATACATTTTGGGTGGAGATTAAAATCCTTTGAAATTCCGATGGCCCACTTTGTTCGTGGTGCAGTCATCTTAACAAATAAATACTGTCATTTTTTTTTTTTTTTTAGTTTTCATGTTTGTTAAATAAAGATAAACTTTAATATGATAGTAGTTAATTTACAGCATATACAATTGCTCCTTTGTGTTTTTGTTGATGCCTCTTTATCTATTTATTTAATGATCCAATTCAGTGATGTTTGTAACCATATATTTAACAAATCAAACTATGAAGATGCAATCCGTGTAACATTATGCCGTAATAAAAACGAAAGTCGTCCTGTTCCCTCGGATTGAATTGTTGGGAGTATTAAAAACACACAGTAGAAACACTTTAATCATACAAGAAAGAATGCCATGTAAGCTTAATACCAGCATCATATACTGTTACTGCTCAACGAACTAATTTTTTTTTTCAGTGTATCAAGCAAAATCTTTCTGCGAAATGTGACAACCATGATGCAACTACAGAACGAAGTTTCCCTTCATTTACTGGAATGTGTACGACATGGACGCTAAGTAAGGATATTTTATGAGCAACTAATTTTTTTTTTACCAAAAATTAATTTATATTCACTGTAAAAATTTTAACTTTCACTGAACATTTTTGAGATAATTATCATTATGCATGACTGAACTTGAAGCAACATTCACTATACAATGTAGTTCGATACCACTCGTCTTATACAAACCTTCATCACATTCCTGTTATTTTTATCCGACATCCGATAACTGGGTGTATCTTTAAATTAAACACCAATGGGTGAAAGCTATTCCCGAACACCAGTGCAGAGTACATTTACAGTGAAGATCAACTGCTAGGCTTTTTTCGTGGCTCATTTTACCAATAACTACAAGACACTGTGTGTGTAATATTTGTTCCACACATTTCTTACAGAGAAGTACAGAGAACATCTAAACTGTCGAAGCAAATTAAGATGGTTTTAGGTGAAAATCAATAACTATCCTCCATTAGTCCTACTTCCTTCGTGGTTGGCTTTTACGCAAAGCAAAAATGAATATAACGACGCATAATCGAATCAAGGCAATTCTTACGTCACTTGTTTAGATGTTTCGTGACGTTTCCTTCTTGTCTACAAGATATGATAATAAGCTTATTGTAGAAGCCTTATATTAGCATATAAAGTACGTTAAATATTTCGATACATGGACCAAACGGTCACTGAAAAAAATTGTTAATATTTCGTTGGAGGTTTGCTTGTGGTAGTTTTTCGTGGTAGCTCAATCACCTCATCACACGAAAGATTGAATTGCCTTTAGACTGACACATCTTAACAGCCAAATGACAACAGATATAAACTGTGGTTCAATTAAAGTGACTCTAGAAGTAATTTAACACTTTCTCGCCATACAGCAGCATATAACTAGAAATCCTAGAAAATGTATTGCTCTGAATTGCCCTAAAGACGAGAATTCCTTCTGAAAACTCTTGTTTGCACACCAGACGCATTTGACCTAAACATATCGTATAGCAGTTATAGTTACCTCACAGTAACATTGGTATTTTCGAGTGATTGGTAAACCATATTGCATAAAATTACTACACTTTGACTTATTGAATGAGTTCTTGTTGTAACTTGCATACTTTTTGTTCTTCTAGGCTGGCAGATCAAGGGTTGAGGTCAAATCAATGATTACTTTAGTACTGCACATGTTTATGAATAACAACTTATGGTAACATGTGTTTTTAAACGAAGCAAGCAGTTTGCATTAAAGACTGGACTTGTGAGGATACACAATACACTAGTCTGAATAAGAAAGAAAAGACAACGTTCTGACAACCTTCTGAATCCGCACCGGTAGCGCAGTGGCTAGTGCACCCAAATGGCAAACGGGAAGTCCTGGGTTCCAGTACCAGTCGGGGCAGTTGTCTTTCCTTTCTTTCTCAGAATAGTATATTGTGTATCCTCAAAGGCCAGTCTTGAATACAGACTGCTTGCTTCGTTTGCCATTTACCTTGTGATTTCTTCTTTATTTACTGTGTTTTTAAAGCATTACAACTGTGTAGGTTTACAACAGCCTTATTCGCTATTACAGAAAAGGCTCTGATGTATCAAGGAGCTCAAACCTTTTTCGAACTTACTCTACCTGTGCCAACCACATTTGAAGTAAACTATGGAGATGTTGAAAACCAAGGACCAAATCAAGAAGATGAGAATGTCTCCGTGAAAAATGACGAGAAATTTACCGCCAACAATTTTAACGAAACATCTGAAACAAATTCAGCTGAAAACACGGATAACACTGATGACAACAGAGAAAACAGCGAAAGCAGGGAACAATCAGAAGACACTGATGAAAAGGAAATCACACCAGAGGACACATACGAACACATTAAACTAAATAACATACTGGTAGGTTCTCGCCGCTATTAATCAACCCAAAAATATCTGCTCAAAATATGTTCTTTGTAGAAATAAATAAAGTGGAGAAGAGTATACGCATGGTGTAATTAAAACAACATGAGGCTTCTATAGTGACATCATTCAATCCAGTTACGCCGATATTGATCCGAAGCAGACTACTGGCTCAAAGAAATTGTGATACCGTGACATGTTTATTTCACGGACTTTAACTCTAAATTTGTTATGTGTGGGCTGGCTCTAATCCATAATAGACTGATGTACTCCAACAATGAGTTTGACCATAAACTACCTTTGATATTGCAATTAATGGTGTGGATCAGAACATCTCCATATCACCGTTCATGTTTGTGGATGATTTTGATCTCATCTCCCAATCATGCAACATGTTTTCGTGTGAGAACAGTTACAATTGTCATTTACAAGGTGCATGATTGGACCCATGGCTTTTGGTTTTCTTCAAGGAAAAACTGGCTGCATCCACTTATGCCACCGTCGCAGACTGTATTCTGAACTTGTTGAAATGGCTTGTCATTTGAGCCACTCTTCAAGGACTATTTAAAGCAGTTTTGCAACAAATGCATCCGTTCATTGAATGTCTTGTGGCTCTGACTGGTACTGATTTGGGTGCTAATAGAACTATGTAGGGGGGGGGATTGAGGCTTAATGGCGCGTCGACAACTTGGTCATTAGCGCCAACCTCAGTCACAGTGCAGTGGTCCGGATTGCCACTGCACCACACATTACAGAGATGTTATTCAAACCCCTAATCTAAATCTTGTCATACATCTGTACCTCCTGCAAAAATTGAAAAACACCGGACAGGAGGACAGACTTATCGCCCAACTGACGCGCAATGTCATGCGGAAGATGGAAACGACGACGAACACCATCAAGATGGCGACAATCAACAAGTAAGTGCCGGACCGTAAGTGGCCGTCGACACCAAGAACATTCAGGAGGATCAACCCCCCGCAAAAGGAAACAGTGAGAACTATGTTGCTGTGCTTGTATCGTCTACTCGTTCAGTCTAAACTGCATTATGAATCTGTTGTGTAAGATGCAGTCAGCGACACCACGCTTAAAATTTTGAATGACGTACATCATTGGGGCTGTGAATTGAGATGTGCCCATATCATACCAGTACAGTGGAGAGTTTGTACGTGGAAGCAGGGAGTCATCCGTGTCGTTTCTCCCTACGCAACTATCCCTGTGATGTCCATCCAACTTGCGTTGTATACCTAAGAATACTACCTGGGATGTAGCTTTCGGCAAGACTCAAGGGCCTAGCAAGCCCTACCCTACAAAGGAGGATTTGCACTTCATCTGTGCGGTCTTAAAGGGAGACTGCAGTGTTTTTTCCTCTCAGATGGCCGAGCATGGATCCACGACGAGTTCCCCGTGGAGAGTAGCATTTCTTGGATGCAATTATTCGCTTTGGTCTTCCGGTAAGCTAAGGTTCCTGAATAAAAACAGTTGCGGGAGTGTCACATCATTTCAGCCAGCTTACTAGTCATGGTTTCATTGATGGGTATGGGCGTGATTCAGCAGCGGCCTATTTTTGCAGCTCTCGTGTCTGCACTTTCAGGCTTCTGAACTATGTGCAATTCGTTGCAAACTTAGCTTTGGTGCTAGATATCCGCAGAAACATTCGGCTAGTTCACAGATTCAAAAAGTGCAATGCAGTGCATTAAATAATTTTGATTCATGCAATCCCATTGTTCAGTCAATTCAGGACCATATTTTAATGCTGTTATCAGATAGAGGCAAGAAGGCACGTTTTGATCCCAGACAATGAGCAACGAAGCTTAGCTGTGCAGGCTCCAATAAGTTAGCAGTATAAAGAATCAGCCAGTTTTAGCATCTGAGGCTCACACCGTACTACATGATAGACTTCTGGATCTATTGCAGTAGGGATGGAGGCAGGTTTTGATGACCAGCTGCATATAATAAAACCTGATGTTTCAGTGTGACATACGTTACCATGGTCTGCTGAGGTTGTGGTCATGGAGCATCTCTGTAGAGACCACATCTCCTTGACAAAAAAGCAATGGCTCAAAGTTTGGGATTTACCTGTGCACATCTGTTGCCCTGTTCGACTTACAGTTGCACATATTTTGGAGGAGTACAGCTGCGTTACAAGAGCCCTGTGCCTCTTGCATGATACGTGGAATGTGCAAAAATTCTGTGTGATGACCTGGGAAATCTTGAGAAGGTCATCAAATTCTTGAAATAGGTAAAGCCTACTTTAACGTATTTTCTTTGGATTTTTTTTACTTAAATAAACGTCAGCCAAAATCTCATTTTGCCTTATGTTTACTCTCTGTGGCCCTTTAACCACACTTCTGTATTCATTTTTGTGGCTTTTTAGTCGTATCTTTTGTGACTCTTTTCTACGGATTTTCAGTTACATTTTAGCTTCATTATCTGAATTTTTTTAACAGCATCTCTACTTATTTTGCCCCCTTCTATACATTTTCTACGGGCAATTTGTTACAGCACTTCAGCAGTGTACCGTATTGTTGGCAAAATTAGGCCAGTCCAGAATCACTAAACGTGGGTTCAAATGACAAATGCGTTGAAGTATCCTTCCTTTCATAACTTTTCTTCCTTCGTATTATTTCTGGCTCTGTAATCCAGTTTCCGACGAGGTGGCCGACTAAAAAGAACCTATATTTTCTTTTGATTTACGTAATTGTTTGCATCTATGGACACAGTAACTCAAGATTTAAAATTATGTTTAAAAAAGCACTAGCTCAACAACTACTTTTGCTAGAGTAAGGTAAGGAGACGGTGCACAAACTAACGTTAGATACAAACCAATAGAAATTGCATCAGAAGACCAGTATATAAATTATTAAGGTTTTAATGGCCTTTTTAATTAATACTATTTGCGTGAGAGAGGTGGGCATAAATGAACTATCAATATTTATGAAGCACACAGTCAGCATTAAAGACTGGTCTTGTTGTGAGAATACAAACTACATTATTCTGAAAATGAAAGTAATAAAACTTTCTTGAGTGGTTTTCGAACTCAAGGTCTTCCTTGTTGAGTCCACAAAACAGGTTGCCTTTTCATTCATGCATATAATGTATGAGATCATACATGTAGGGACAATTGCCTTCTCTTTCTTTCTCAGTTTAGTGTATTTTGCATTCTTACAAGGACAGTCTTTAATGTTTGCTGTGGG
>JAHWFP010134877.1:373-52810 GCA_023313725.1 Lithobius niger | reverse complement strand
TTGATCCAAGATGTAAAGTTTGGAAAGTTCACAATAAGCCATTAATATAGGATGACGTTGAGATTCCGAAAGGTCTGCATATTTCAATCTGCCACCCATTCTTATAAGACCTCCTTCACCCAATAATACGTTAAAACGAAGTAATCTTGATTTCTTGTCCAAAGCAAGACCCGCACGTAAGGCTTTAAGTTCCATTGAAAAGCAGTCCTCTTGTATCACTTTAAACCAATAAGTTACAGCTGTACACAATTCCTTTGCCTTCAGAAAGGGTTGAAGATCAACATCAGCCATCTTGCAGTTCCTGATAAACCGAAACATCCAAGCCAAAATATGAACCAATTTTCTCCAAGATCCATACTTGTAGAAATCAAACACTGCGGTGGCACTGACGTTTTGTTGAACAACTACTTCCAGTAATCTTTCCTCGTCCATCAAGGCACCTACATCTTCTTCATGAGACCTTTCTATCAAAGGCCAAGTGCCATGATAGAACAATGATAGGACCCTTCCACCAAAACTGAGAGTTGAGTAAAAACTTAAAAGGATGCCCTCTGGTTATTAAGTCAGCAACATTTTCTTTGGTTGTACAGTAGTTCCATTCATCTGCTGTAGAAAACGCTTGAATTTCCTGTACACGACGTCCAATAAAAAGCTTCCACTTCATGGGTGACCCCTTCAACCAACCCAAAGCCACCTTAGAGTCAGTCCAAAAGGTCTTTAAGTCTTTTCTGTCAAGGGAATAACGAACTGTGTCAGCAAGACGACAACAAACCACACAGGCCAACAATTCGAGACAAGGAATGCTTACAGGATGCATTGGTGTCACTTTCGACCTTGACGTCACAAAGCTAACATTGCAGCAGGAAACTTCAGAAATTTTACGTAGAAAAATCACAGAACCGTAGGCTGTCGGACTCGTTTCGCAAAAAACATGAAGTGACATTCTCTCCAGTAGTTAAATACCATCTAGGAACAGAAATGTCTTCCAGAACGCATAAATCTTCCTTCCACTGAGTCCACCTGCCATGCAAATCTTCAGGTAAAGTATCATCCCAGCCTATCTTCAAGCGCCAAAGGTCCTGTAGAAGGCATTTTGCGGAAATAGTCTTAGGGGATATAAATCGTAAAGGATCAAAAACCCTAGCTAAAGTTTCTAGTATCCCTCGCTTGGAATCGTCACTGTCTTTTAGGACTGAAGAGGCCTTCAATAACAGAACATCAGAGTCGGGATTCCACATTAAACCCAACACTTTTAGCAGTTCAATAGTTTCGTTGTTTGAAATAATGCCTTCCTCTTGCCACAGCTGACGTAAAGACGGATCATTTGTGGCCCATTTTGTTAACAACATACCCCCTTTGGCCATTAAGGACCTGGCCTCCTGAGAAATTCTAAATGCTTCTTGGCAGGAACCTTTTCCGGCCAGCAAATCATCAACGTACATGTCATTTAATAGTTTGCACATTTCGTCACCTGAATCCGGATGTTTCTTGATATGATGATGGATTGTAGCTGCTAATAAAAAAGGACTGGATTTCATATCAAATAGGACCCTTGTCATCCTGAACACCTTTAGATTTGGTTCCTTGGTTGGCGTCCACATTTAGTCTGTTCACAAAAATCTTGTTACGTCGCGCTCATGTGGCTTTAATTCGACCTGTAGGAAGGCTTTTTCCAGGTCACTAGTTATTGCAATCTTGTGCCATCGGAATCGCAGCAACAAATTAAAAATCAATGGATTCAAACTCGGGCCAGCATACTGACATTCGTTTAAGGACAACCCTTGGTTACTGCTTGATGAGGCATCAAATACTATGCGTAACTTGGTTGTTTTCCCGTCGTCTTTTATTATTCGGTGATGTGGCATATAATAAAAAGCACGAGTCTCGTCTACTTCAAAAGTAACTTCTTCAGAATGATTATTTTTCAAATATTCATAAATACCCGTTCTACTATATCGCTCTAAAAGAACAGGATCTTTCTGGAGCTTTGTCAGCAGTCTACGTAAACGTTCCTTGGCCAAGCTAAAATTAGAGCACAACTCAAGTTTATTTTCATTCCAAGGTATTTCCACCTTGTAACGACCATCAACATAAATTGTAGTGGCTTCAAACCTTTTTCTGACTTCTACTTCCTGCAACATAACTTCCGACTTTTCCTCTAAAGCCATAATACCACTGTTGTCTAATTCCCAAAACCTTGAAAGTTGTTGGTCAAGTTTTTTACCTTCTGTATCTTCATGAAGGCAAAGTAATTCTTCATGAAGGCAAAGTCATTTGAGAATGAGTCATAGTGCTGCCCTAAAGTAGCCAACCGAAAATTGTTTCTGTTGCCATTAAAAACGATGATAAACGCTTCATATGTCCTGTAACGACTTTCCAGTACCAATCGGTTCCCAACAGCACATCCACTGATACAGACTCACCCGCACCCATAAGTTGCGACCAACTATGTGTACGTTTGCTTCGTAAAAAGTTTTCAATCCTGCCACACCTTCACAAGTTAACACCATGGCAAATCTCAGGTACCTGAAACGCTTCCATCTGAAGTTGTACACCATTGTGACCTGCGAATAACACAGGAATGCGACTGCTGATTTGCGATCTCTTCTGTCCTCCAAAGGTGTGAACCACGAGATTTTCTTCTTTATTGGATTTAAGATTCAATTTCTGCGCCACTCTGTCTGTGATGAATGAACGCTCTGAACCGCCATCTAACAGCATAACAATAGGCTCCATTCCGTCATTTCCTTTGATCCAAACACGGATTGTCTGCAAAACCAACATGGTAGTTTTTTGATATTCTTCTGTAGCTGTGTGGCATGTTGCGGCTGTCAAAAGAGATTTGGTTTCGCCCTTAGTGTTTGCAGTATCTTGCGACTCTCGCTTCGGACATAGAAATGTATGGTGTGGCTTCTTGCACGTGCGGCAAATAATCGGCACGATACACGATGTCTTAAAATGATTTTTCTTTAAACATTTATAGCAACTTTGATATTTTTGCAAAGCCGGAAGTCGAGCAATATTTGAAACCACTTCGGAGCAACTTGAAGAAAAATGAGAGGCTTTGTTACAAAAAACGCAGAAGGGTTCCCATGAACTGTTTGCATTGTTGCGGTTATACGAGTGTGGGCCAGGCCCTTGAGTTGCAACTAACGATAACGAGGAATTATACGATTTTTCTTTATAATTTCTTCCCGAGATTTGCTCCTCTCTTGAATTTTCACTAACAATTATATAAACCTGTTCAATATTTGTTAACTCGACTTTTACAAAATCCAGCAGCACTGCAACGTCAGTATTCCCAGCACTATAGGGTTTTCTATTCCACTCGGTCAGTAATGACACAGGAATTGATTTTAAAAGAATTGGACACAAAATTGTTCCCATTGACGAGACATCCGAACCCAAATTAGCTAATGCTCGCATACTGATCTTGAATTCTTCCAGAAGTCTTCTTAAATCTTGTCCATCTTTTGTCATTTTTACTGGGGCCAATTTTAACAACTTATTTATATGCTCGTTGACCAACACTTCTCTCCTGCCGTACTTTTCCTTTAACAAACTCTTTGCAAGATTATAATTATTCTCTGTCAATGACAACCGTTCAACCGTGCGTGCAGCATCTTTTACCAAAAACCCTCGTAAATAATTGAATTTATCCACTTGAGATATTGCACTGTTGCTATCAATTCCCGACCCAAATTGGTTCCAAAAGCGTTCCCAGTCTGTGACATGCCCATCAAAATTACGTATTTGGAGTTTTGGTAATTTTACGCTACTAATTCGTGACCCTACCACGGGAGCAGCTGGCGCTGTCGTAATGACACGAAATTTTGCTAGGAATCGATTCGCTTTGACTTTTGCTGCAATAAGCGCATCCAAACAAGTTTCATGAATTTGAACTTCATCGTCTGCTGCGTTACACAATTCTTCTAACTGTTGAAATACTGTGATTATTTTTAACTCTTTCGCCAATAGTTGTGATATTCCGATTTTAACTTCGTCACGATTATTTCCATCAATATCTTGTGCTAACTTTGCCAGCGTGGTATCAATAGACATTTTTCGCGTGGCTCGACTTTGTTTTAGCTGTGTTAAATCCATGATTATTATTTTGGTTGATTAGCTTTATTTCTTTTAATTGATTATTGACATTTAATCTGTTCTTTTTAAAGGCCCAGGCTTAGCATCTTGCTTACCCACGTTTTACCTTTAATTTATTGAATACGATATTTCGCCTTTTCTCTCGCTATTAAATTATTAAGGAAACTTTTAACTACTGTTGGCCATGCCTATGAAATTGACGTAAATTTGACACACGTTTCAGTTAGGTTAACTTTCCTCCTAAAGCCCCCTAATCCTATCGCAACGGTTTTCGGCACCAAAATATGTTACGACCTAAGCAGTGATTGCATTTGGAGGAATAAACCTGACATTTCGACCATGGGATCCCTACGAAATAAGCTAAAAGGGAATGACGAACTTAGATGGTATGGTAGTCCCTGCAGACAGGCTCGGATTTGAGTCTCTGACCTGTCGGCTCATATTTAGCACTTCCACCAACGTCCCTGTAACTACCTCATCTTAAGGGTTAGTTCAAGCTAGCTTACACCTGTAAGGACCATACGAACCTGTTATTTCTTATCACCAACTCAAACACAACACACCACTGAAAGAAAGGGCTTTAGAGTTAAGTTTAGGCATGGCCAAAGCCTAACTTCGAAAAAGGCCCAACCATGACATAGATTGCAAATCAACAAGCAGAGAAAAGGCGAGTTTATCAATGGGAATGCAGTCCCCAACTAACCTTTTATTAGTTACAACAGCCTATATTACAACATGGCCCGTGGCCCTAACAATCAATGAGTATCAATTCCAACAAAGTACACAATCACACAAAAGAAGTCGCACAGCGAACTCTGGTAAACAGTAGGTAAAACAAATGACCACAAAATGGCGCTCACAAAATTGCTACATAGCACAAAGTTATTTAGCAAAACTTAACCACGAAATTCACAACATAGTGAGGATAATAAATGTTTTCTGTAGGCCATGTGGGCTAGTATACACTCCGTTCCATCTTCGTAACATGATTGCGATACGAAACATTACCTACCTCGTGCGCACGAGTTAGTTGTCGGTATGTTGGATAAGTACCCAGTTCCTTTATCCAAGATCACGGCGTTCGCAAAAGCCAACAACATTTCGATATCTGTTTTTGGTTATCTGTTTGCGTTTATCGCATGAGTTCCTTAGTTGAAAGTAAGCATCACGTTGACTTGCTTCTTCTCAATGGACACGACAAGACGATAAAAGATTTCAACAAATTCTTCGCAAGTTTCAACCCCTTACAGAAACTTGAATTATTTTTGCACGCATTGCCTACACGGTTTTCGAAATCGTTTCAGGTATGAAAACTACCACCTTCAATCTTGTAAGGGAGTTCCGTATCAAAGGACCTCGTTGCCTGACAATAATGTTATCCAGTTTAAGAATATAAAGAACGAGCTTAAAAGGTTGTACATAGCCTACGTGGACTTTGAAGCGGTGCTGCATCCAGTCTCCAGTAGCGATGGCAACGATACATACACCAGAGTTAAAACCACATACACCAAACTTGCAGTTTGCCTATGTGTTGTGGACCACTTAGGTGGAGCGTTTTCTACAAAGTTGTACAGAGGAGCAGACTGTGTGAAGGTTTTCTTCAAGTCTTTATTAGAGGAACAGAAAATGATCGTGGCTTACATGGATTTCCACAAGGAAACGTTTAACTAAGGAGCAGTGGTTGCAGTACAAAACAGCTGCGGTGTGCCATCTTTGCAAACATGGTGCATTTATCCTTCCCCAAGAAAAGTTTAATGGGTTTATGAAAGTACGAGCCCACGACCACATCACCGGTGAATTTAGAGGTGCCGTGCACAGCAAGTGTAACTTCGCTTACACATTGAACAAAAACATAGTGAACAATTTCGAAAAATACGACAGTCATTTCGTCGTGAAGGCTTTGAATTCCTTTAAAGATTTTAACGCTCTGTATAACGTGAGGAAGAACATCGCTAAGAACAAGGAAAGAATCAGCAGCATGAGCTTGGGTGGTTTTACTTTCATCGATAGTCTAGGTTAGGAGTCGAACGTTTCATTTGACGCAATATTTCATCTTTAGTTATTTACGGTTGCTCTTTTTTACTACAGTACAATCATTTTTCATCCCTAAAAACAAGACATCATGGATTGCTGTTTAATTATTCTCACCGGCAAAGACTCCGACTTGAAAATTAATCTAAACACACCCATTCATTTGGACTTTGAAAAAAATTACGAATTGGCTCTGCTTAATTTATACACGTACAACAGCATACACAACATCACGTCAAAAAATAACGAAATTCAGTGTACTACAGATGCTAGTGCTTCATGGCACAAAGTGTTAGTAAGTCCTGGTGCTTACGAAATCGAGGATTTGAATAAATTCTTCAAGTCAATGATAGATGCGAATGGGCACAGCAAGGATTCCATTATGATTCTTCCAAATCTAAACACTTTAAGAACCAACTTGATTATTACCGATCCGAATTACGGAATATCTTTTTCAGGTGACAAGAGGTTGGCTACAGTCTTTGGGTTTGACTTAGCCAACTACGTCAGAAGTAGTGAAAGTCGAAATATAGTCGACATTATGAACGTCAATACAATTTTTGTACACGTGGATATCAGAGGCAATTCGTACGTAAAGAGCGACATACAGCCCACTTTATATTCCTTTTATCCCAATTCACCTCCAGGTTTCAAAATCATAGAGTCCCCGCATAATTTAATTTACCTCCCAGTTACTACAAAGTTAATTAGAAGTATAAGAGTATGGCTCACGTCTCAGACCAATGAGTCATTGGATTTAAATGGTGAGATGCTCACGGTGCGACTTCATTTGAGATCTACGAATTAAATAAAAAAAAGGATAAAATGCACGTGTTTGGGAAAAAAGGGGAAGGACTCTTTCTTAATTTTAACTCTAATAATAAAAAACAAACAGTTTGACACCTAGAAACAAAGCTTTTATAAAATTCATAACAACACCCAGAAAATGAGTGTAGTAGAAGATTACTTAAAAATCAGCGAACCTTTGGTGTACGATTCATTGGTCGAGTCTTACACCTACCACGAATACAATCCCCGACGTAAACTCAACGTAAATACGGAAATTCGTAAAACAACGTAAATTCAGAAATCCGCATACATGTAGAAAACCAAGATTTATTTCTGCACGTTGCCAACAGTTACCTCCTGATTAGTGGGAGGTTACTGAAAGCTGATGACTCAGCTTATGCCAATGCTGATGTAGCCGTATTGATTAATAAACCTCCCATGTTCCTGTTTTCTAATATCAAATACCATCTCGGTGATGAATAAGTCGACGAGTTAAATTATCCTGGATTCGGTACTATGATGAAGGAACTGCTCACCTGCGGTTCAGTCGAGCAACCGCCCCTGCTCGGTCAGTGCTGGGCATTGGATAGTGTGGCTTCAGTCGATGCCGAACTGACCAGCAACTTGGGATACAAACAGTGGCACGCATCTGTTATCGTTGAAACAACTCGCAAGGGAAGCTTACCTTCGCCATCCCATTTAAACACGTCATGAGATTTTTTTAAAATAACGATAAGCTATTCTAAGGAAGAAAACACGTGCTCCCACTCATGCCAGAGAGCAACACGAACGCAATTTTCAAAGCAGCGGCAGCAGCCAATGGCAAAGTCGTTCTAAATATCATCAGCTGAATCGTTCCACATATCACTGCCTCAGACGAGCAGAAACTTAAACTCTGTAATCTCATCGACCACGGAGCGACCATAGATTTAGGATTGAGGTATTGGCATTACGATAGCTGCGTGCTCCCTCAAAATACCAGCTTCACCTGGTGTGTGCTGACTTCTTCCATTGTTGAAAAACCTAGGTGGATAGTTCTAGCTTTTCAAACTAACAGGCATGACTCTTTAGTTAAAACCCCTGGGCCGTTCGATCACTGCAGTCTGCAAGACACTCACCTGACTCTAATTTCAGAAAGATATCCGTTTCTCAATCTGAACGCAAATTATGCTACTGGAGAGTATGTCGGCTTGTACAGAATGGCGCAGCAATTTAGGCAGCTGTGCTACGACACCAACGACTTGAATTTCAACTTGCTTCAGTTCAAGAAAGCCTGTCCTCTCGCAGTGTTGGATTGCTCCGAACAGTCCGAGAGGCTTCAATCGGGAATGGTGGATGTACAAGTCAAACTGAAGATTAGAGTAGCAGTGCCAGCTAACACTACTTGTCACAATCTGTTCATTGGAGACAGGAAAATGAATCTAAAGTTGGACAGAGGCAAAGTCGAAGTTGTTTATTAAAAATTAACGATAATAATAAAAAAGATATGCCGCTTAAAACATGATCACGAAAAAAGAAAGGCGGCTTTTTGCCGTTGGCATTGCTAGGACCGATTTTAGCTGGGATGGGAGGATTGTACCGATTCTACCGATTCTAAAAAAAGGGGTCTCCCTGTGATCCATACAACTATCGACCAATTGCCCTCACATGTGTGGCGTGTAAGCTCATGGAATCGATCATACGGCACAAGATTTTAAATTTCTTTAATGAACATTCAGTAATTAGTGACGATCAATTTGAGTTCATTCTGAATAGATCTGTGACCCACCAGCTGCTGGCGGTGTTGGATAGATGGACCTTCACATTGGATATTGGGGCCCCCCTGGATATCATTTATTTCGATTTTAGAAAGGCTTTTGAGTCGGTTGTTCATAGAACTTCTTCTTAAAATTAGTAGCTGTGGTATTGAAGGTAACCTAAAGAACTGGCTTGTAGCTTTCCTTGCGGAGTGCACACAGAGGGTGACGGTTGAGGACGTGTGTTCACAATGGAAACCTCTTCCCTGTGGTGTACCGCAGGGTTCAGTTCTTGGACCCATCCTTTTTGCAATATACAAAAATGATGCTAAGATAGGAGATGATTGTACCTTCGGATGGAAGTTTGCAGACGACCTGAAGATCGGAGCCGAAAATTGATCTTTTCTCCCGAATTGGATGCCCAGATTCACGGTGTTGTTGCGTAGTCCCAAATGTGGCAGCTCCCAATCTCGAACAAAAATGTTCCTCATTTCATGTGGGAACTGCAAATAAGTGCCCCAGTACTTCCTTGATCAGGAGAACTTACCCCAAACTGAAGAGGTTAGGGACCTAGGAATTTAGTTCACTACGAATTAAAAAAAACTGTCCTTACACTGCCAGAAAATTGCTACTGCAGCTTCCGCTGCTCCAAGATTGCAAATAGGTGTTTTTTATCTGGGTGTGTTGCCACCAGGATTTGGGCATTCAAGGTGTTTTTCAATCCTTCCGTTTTTCGATCCTGCACAACGCCTATTTCTACACACAGTCACGAGTTGAAATTGGCCATACCTGCATCAAACCTTGACTGTCGCCGGCATTTCTTCTCGGTTTGCTTGGTTCCTATTTGGAACACACTCAGTGTAAAGACTGTGCCTGCACTGTCGGTTTCGATCTTTCGTAGGTTTCTTGATGAGGAACAGCTTCACGTATTTCTGAAACGTCCATTACTCCAGGACACGTAATGTTTTTTTTTCTCACCAACAACCTCCCCCCCCCCACCCTTCTTCACTTTGAGACTTGTGTTGGCGGTCCCAAGCCCTTCCGTCTTCTTAAAATATACAAAATATAGTGGCATGTAGGCCGCTTGTGGTAGTTCAGCCACCCTATTCTATCAGGTTGGCCTTTGATTTATATATATATATATTTTTTTTTTCCTTTTTTTTTTATTTATTGTTTTTTTAAGTGATGATAATTCCCACTATCTGGGTGCTTTAGTTTTTAGTATTCACCATAGCATACAATTTTTTAGCACTGTTCATACTTTTTAATTGTTGAGCATCATTTTGGGCCTTTTAACACTTTTCACACTCTTCCCATGTCCTGCACGTTTGGCGATGCCATCGGGGGCCTTTGAGTCCCTGGCAGGTCTAACCTTGGTGGTAAGGCATTCGTGTCCCCAAACCTCTTTACCATCATCAATCCTTGGCCGTTTTATGTACACTGTATTTACACGTAATTGTGGCTGGCTGTTAGTGACTCCCCAGTCCTTGCCAGTCCTGTTGCTATCGCAACAATTATTATTATTATTATTATTATTGGCGGGCGGAACTGCAGGGGTGGTATCTGCCATAAAAAAGGCACAAAACGGTGCAAAAATTCTGAGTGAACTAGTGCGACATCACAAGCAATTAGAAGGTTCTGGCTCGAAGAAAAAAAAATTAAGCAAAAAAAGAAGCAAAAAAAATTGCCCCGTGGCAGAGGTCTTTACTTAAGACACCCAAGGTTTAATCGACTTTAATAAACCTTTTAGTCCGGAGGATATATCCCCAAATTAGACGAAATTGTGCATTTTATTATTAAAGCACGAAACTTGGCAGGATTGTTGTTTACATCAAATTTAAGACTTTTAAGCGTTGTAGGCATTCCCCTGAATTGCTACTACCAACATATTGGAAGATGGTGGCCAAATAGTCTAAACTTTTGCATTTTCATTGTAAAAGCATGAAACTTGACAGGAATGTTATTTACATAAAATTAAGAATTTTAAACGTTATAGGCATTCTCCTGCATTGCTATGAGCCGCCATATTGGAAAATGGCAGCCCATAGTCTAAAATTGTGCAGTTTCATCATAAATACATGAAACTTGACAGGAATGTTGTTTGCATAAAATAAAGAATTTTAAGCATTGAAGGCATTCTCTTGAATTACTATGAGCCGCCATATTGTAAATTGGCAGCCAAAATGGCAGTCAAATTAACTTTTTTCTCATAACTTCTGAACAAATCAACGGATTAAACTTTTCTTTTTTGTTTCCTGTTGTTCGTAATTCATTTTTTTTTTACCTATTAGCTAAGGTCAGGTCTCCCATGTTAATTCTGATAGGGTATAAAAACATGTCAACAGCTCGTTAGGAAAAGTTTGCGCATCTAAATTTTGGCACACAGGTAAAGAGTAGTACCGGGGAGTCCCTTTTTTTTAAATGAGAATTTCAGCTAGAAGCACTTGGCCCTGAAGTGGCGCATAAATGCAAAATTATTGTCGTGACCATTGTTCGCATTGTAATCCAACAGTTTATTATAACATGCTTAAGTGTTATACGCGCACTGTTAACGGTACTTATGAACCGCAACAATTCACTTGAGTTTTAACAAAAAAACTATTCTTGCAATTATTGCACTGTTTGCTTCACCGACATGCCGATTTCCTTCGGTAATAAAATAAAATAAAATCAACGACATGGTAAATAAACTAACCTTGGTTGCTGATTGGATACCGTTCAGTGAATTTCACATTATGTGATATTTCAAAAGTATTCCCGTATGAGATCAGTGAGTTTTATAGCATGTGATTGCTAAGGTACGTGAATACACCATGGTAACTAAATTACAGAAGTTGCAACAGAAAGGAGACTGGGAATCTATCATTGCCAGGAAAATTTGAAACACAATGCAGGTCGTGAGCACACGGTCTAGTCAAGTAGGAAAAGAGGAAATTTTTCGAAGAAATATGTCTTAGTTATGTGCCGAGTTTTATGGTTACGCTTGTGTGATGCCACCAAGTAGACGATCGGCCAAGTAGATGAGATTAATTGTGATTGAGTGAGTAATTCCAGCTTCAATGCTTGATTAAAAATAGGACCAACTGAAGGGATATGCGCTGATTAAGTAAGCGAAGCAAACAAAAATCAATGTTAGTCAGCCAGTGCGCTCAAAAAAATGGGACAAAAGATACTTCCAGACAAAAAAGGAAGAGGTGACGATTAGACCGTGGGGTTCTTTGTATTCACAGGTGTACGAAAGTTGTGATAGCCACCCAAAACCAAAACTGGTATAAGAAAGGCCACCAAGTTTCTAAAAAGGGTTTTCCTTTGAAAGTAGTGATATCATCCAACCAGGGAAAGGCCGCCAAGTTTAATCTTATTAGCCAAGTTAACCGCACCTAATAATACTTTAGATGTTAAATGAAATCTTAAAGCTTGCTAGCGCTAGTAGCAATCTTCTAGTTTTTATTTAACTTTCAAACTATTAGTAGGTGCGATTAACTCAGCTAATAGGATTAACCTTGGCGGCCTTTCCCTGGTTGGATGATATCACTACTTTCAAAGGTCGACCCTTTTTAGGAACTTGGTAGCTTCTCTTATACCATTTTTAGATGGATACGATTAATGGAAACAGGCCATTTTGCCCGAATTCGACACTTTCAATGTTATTTTTTGAAACATTCAATTCCCTTTCACAGTTAGCAAAATTATATACTCTTCCTTTATTGTTCTTCTTGAAATATCCTTTCCAATGATACCAAACATAACCAGAAGTCACTACCGGAAGTGATACTAATGTATCAGTGAAAAGACGCCATTTTCTCTTCAAAATGACATTTGAATACGACACTTTGAATTCCCTTTCACAGTTAGGGAAATTACATCCCCTGCCTTTATTGTTCCTTTTGACATTTCCTTTCCAATGATATACTAAACACAACCAGAAGTAAGTACTGGAAATAGTATGAATGAATCATTATTAATGTATATGCCGTAATGTAAATGACAGGTTTTTTATAGTGCTTAAAATTGAAGGAATTGTTCACTTTTTGTGAAAAACGTTAAGCATGGTATGAATGCACATGAAGGGTAACTGGGGAAAAAAGCTATATGATAGCAAGTTCAAAAACCTCCCGAGGGGGCGGGGGAGGGGGTGACTTCTGTCCCCCAAATGGTTCTCTGGCTGTAACTCCTTTACCGTCAACAAATCAAATCAAAACAAAAGCATAAAGTCAAAAGCATAAAGTGAAGCAAAGACGTTCAGCACACAATTCTGGACAGGAAAGGGATTATGCATCTTTTACGTAAGAGCAACCTGTGAACCACACAATCGTATTTTAAGTATTATCACCCTTAATTCAGACGGACACTCCTTTTTTCAATTGGTTGTTATAGTGATTTTCGTGTTCTAAGTGCTTGCGATCCCTTTAATAGCTCGAAATGGACGTGCTTCGAATTTTCTGAAAGAGTGGAATCTATTCTTTTCATCAATCCTAACCGAATTTTTTTTTTTTACTTTGGTAGGGGCCGTCCTACACCCACTGAAAGGCAAAGGGGTAACGGCATAGCGGCGAAAGCGTATGATGATTTTAGAATTCAAAGTGCTTTTGCGAACCTTCTGATAGCCTAAAATGGACATACTTATGGTTTTCTGAAAGGTGGCGATCTATTCTTTCCACCAATCCTAACCGAAATTGTTTAACTTACATAAAGACCATTCTACACCCGTTTAAATGTGTCGCTATAATTGGTGTAGCGTCTAGTTTCAATTTCAAAGTGTCATTGTAATGCTCACATTTGTATTCCTATCTAAGCTAAACATTTTCGGTTAGGATTGAAGGAAAGAATAGATTCGTACCTTTCAGAAAATCCTAAGCATGTTCATTTCGGGCTATTAGAGGGCTCGCAAGAGCACTTTGAATTCGAAAATCATCATGCGCTTATGCCATTACCTCTTCACCTTTAAATGGGTGTAGGATGGTCGCTATCTAAGTTAAACAATTTCGGTTAGGATTGATGGAAAGAATAGATCACCACCTTTCAGAAAATCTTAAACATGTCCATTTCGGGCTGTTTTTCAGTTATGGAAAACAAGTAATTTGGGCGTCATTTTCCAATATGGCGGCTCATAGCAATTGAGGAGAATGTCTACAACGCTTAAATTCTTAATAATTCTAAGTAAACATCATTCCTGCCAAGTTTCACACTTTTATGATAAAAATTCACGATTTTAGACAATTGGGCTGCCATTTTCCAATATGGCGGCTCATAGCACTTTAGGAGAATGCCTACAACGCTTAAAATTCTTAATTTGATGGAAACAACATTCCGGCCAAGTTTCATGCTTTTATGATAAAAATGCACAATTTTAGGTATATCCTCCGTACTATTTAACAAACTTTGATTTCAACGGATTGGCTAGAGTAATGAAAATTCCAAAATTCAGAGGTATTTTTAGTAAAGACGCGCTTCCCTTAAAAATTTGGCCTACTGGTGAAAACGGAATAGTAAACTTGGAAGATTTCTATGATGGAGAAGGAAGTCACTGGATAGCTTATTCTACCGTTTTGTTAAAAACCTTGTTATTTCGATAGTTTTGGCAATATGGGTCCTCCCCGGTCTGTGGTAAACTACTTGGGACCGGGAATAAAATACAATTACGAACGCATAAAAACTTTGATTAGATTTGGTGCGGTCACTCTTTCTTATTTTTCCTAAGCGCCTTCTCTAAGGCACGTAATTACGAAGCTGTTTTAGATAGGATGAGACGAGTCATCTATTGAAAAGTTACGTGTAAATCTTAACTGCAAATAAACGTCTTCTACGTGAAACTCTCCAAAAGCCTCTAACGCCATAGGCAAATTTTTTTCTATTACGTAAGGAATTCCGAAAACAGTAACAGTAACTGTCAAATTCTCGTCCTTTAGTTTAGTAATGTAAAGGGCTCTCGTACCTATTTTACATTTAGCAACTAGTGCAACGCTCGGATCACTGCAGTATAAAATTGCTTTATGAATTAAACCTGAATTTGTACATACAAAGCTCGAGAGAAGACCAGAATTAACGAACCAATCGCTCGTTTTTTTCAAACTGATCAGCATGAAACTGTTTTCATGCACAAATTTCTTCGTAGCCGCGTCACTCGGCAAAGTTGGTTCACTTAGGTTTCTAATCTGTTTGTTCGCAGCATTAAAGTGTTCTTTCCGATCGTCTTGTAACAAGCAATTGTTGTCGACGAATACCTTAGTAACAGCATCATTCGGCAAACTAGGATCACTTACATTTCTAATCTGCTTGTGCCTTGATTTGTAGTACACTTTCTGGTTGTCCTGTAATAAACAATTCCTGTCAACATACACTTTTGTTGCCGCGTCAGCAGCGTGCCGGGGAAAGCTACTTCCTTAATTTGCTTCTTCTTTGTGCAAAAATTCCCCTCAGCCTCATCTAAGTATAACGCATTTTGTTTGATGCTAGAAACGGTGGAAACTAACTCATCACTGAGATGAGTAATAGCAGGAGGCAAGTCAGTTTTAAGTTTCTGAATTTCCGTTTTCAGAGTATCGATCTGAGAATAATTTACCACGTCTTCAGAGTTTATAGCTGCTCCTACTTTGGTTAAACGCCTATTTTGCATATCATAGTTGGTTTCGGGTGTCACCACGTACCCTAGCCCAGGCTATCCTCTTGGACTGACTCCCAACACTAAACCCCTACCCCTCTCATCCTTTTCAATGATTGTGCAAACTTATTAACAGACATCTTTTTCAAATGTACGAATCTCTCCCTCCCAGGTATGAGAGTGGCCTTGAACAAAAAAACTGAAAAAGTATTTTTGAGCAAAAAAAAGGACGTACGATGGATTTTTCTGAAAATAACTGATCATTTTAAGGTTTGTATTAAGGTTGGTTTTAAGATTCACTTAAATTTGAATGGAAGACCTGCCCTAAGTTCCAAAACTGAAGTCAGAAGTACCAAAAAATGTAGAAGTTCTCATGCCCCCCACCAAAAAAAAAACACACGGTGATAGAGTAAGGAATGAAACAAAACAATGTGTATTAAAAGACTGGGTTTGTGAGAATTCGAGATGCAACAACCTAAAAGAAAAAGAAAACACAACTGTCCCAACAGGGACTAGAACCCAGGACATCTGCATACTAATAATATCTCCGACTTAATAAGCGGCTGTTACAGATTCGAGTTCAACCGTGGCAGTCGTGTTTTCTTTTATTTCTCAGATTATTGCACCTCCTATTCTCACAAACAGGGTCTTTAATGAATTGCTTCGAATCAATTTACTCGGCAGATTGATCCCCCTCCCATTTTTTTTAATATTTAAAAAGGTGTATAAACTAAAAATGTCTGAACCAACCTGGTAAACAAATCTATCCAATCTCATGCAAAAAAACTTTCTGAAAGTTAAAGATGAAAAAGGGACAAAAATTAACTATGGTTTAAAGTATAACTTGTCTCCTTCCATACAGTTTAGCGAGTGATAGTGCACGGGAACTCCTTTTTCGAACGAAAAATCAAAATATAAAGGGTGGATTTTGCCCAGTGAACCGGAAACTCAAAAAAATTGTTGAAAAATATTAAACGGTACATCTATCAAAAAATTAGAGTTCGAGTGTGAAGATCAGAAACCAGTTTCCTTGACCATCTTCAATTATCCTAATTCTATGCACACGGCTTCTCCCTGTTACTCCTCTTGCGAAAAGGCAAGCGACTGCGATAAACGCTATGTCTTTAAACTTGGGTTTACGAAATATCCATAAAACAAAAGGTAAACTTAACAAAAACGTATTAGTACACAGTGGTTTAACTTACCATCTTACAGTACTTTAAACTTGACGGAAGTTACCGGAAGACTTAATGAAGTATACGCTACCAATGATTTTCCCAGTAACATGAAGTTGTCGTGTACCATTGAATATGAAGTGATCCATCCAGATGTCTCCAGCAACAAGTTTTCTAGCGAAGACTTTATGAGTTTAGTATCTCTGTAAGGATTAAAAAAAAGTGCAAATATAAAACGTGATGGAAATTAAAAACTACGACTTTTTTTGTACCTAAGAAAGAACCGAAAAATCTGCCATTCTTACCTTCAAATATCAGATGCTTAATTATAGGGCCCGCAAATTGTGGTAAAACTAACCTACTGTTTAATTTCATGTGTAACGAACGATGGTTAGATTATGACAGATTATTTATTTTCAGTAAAACTTTGTGTCAACCAAAGTACAAAGGATTGCAGTCTATATTTGCCGAAATTGAGGAATAAATTGGAAGGGATGTCACATTTTTTCATGGTTCTCAAATAGATTTAATTTCAACCGAAGAACTGGACCCAAAATCTAGAAACCTTACTCTGTTTGACGACTGCCTTTTAGATAAACAAAAAACAGAGCGCGCTACTTTGCCCAAGGACGTCATTTGAATGCCGATGTTTTGTATTGCAGTCAGAGTCCTACACGAGAATTCTTAAACAAGTGGTTATAGATAATGCAAATTTAATAATCCTTCTTCCGGTGAATGAGTGGAATTTGAAACACGTTTACGAAAATCATGTTGGCCCTGACGTGGAATTTTCAGAGTTTAAAACTTTGTGTCAAAATTGTTGGAAAAAGCCTTACGGATTTTTAGAAACTAACAAAATTTTAAACGAGGGCAGATATAAACGTTCGTTTTTACCTATTAAACAAAAGAATGGAGACAAAACGAGAAATCATAAAACTCAAAAGACGTTTAACTAAAAAATGTGTAAATCGATGTTTGGGAGAGAGAGAGATCAAGAAGAATCGCTACAAGAATTTTTTAAACCGGTAGTAAGCACCCTGAAACCGAGACCGGTTTTGGGTGCAACCACGCAAACTACACCGATTAAAATTTACAAAGAAGAAGAAAGTGACGAAGATGACTACGAATCACTGACTTTATCACCCTCCCCTGCTCCTAGTAAGAAAACATTACTGACCTTTCTCTATTACAGCCTCGCACAATATTCAAGTCCGGCTGTAGCTCCTATAATGCGAATTCCTCCCGAGTCCAAAATTGAATATGCAACTATGAGCACTGGTCCGAAACTGACTCCTTCATATTCCACGGTGCAAGCTAGATGCATTTCAACTACACCTGAGCTTCCTAACATCACCACGCTAAGGTCCCTCGATAGTTTGTTACCTGGTCAGAAAATTGGAGAAACTGCTAAATATTTCTTCGAAAATCCCAAAGATACTGACCCAGTATTCAGTTTACAGTATGGTAAGAAAAAAGGTGAGCTAACCTTCGGTAATAAAACGGTTAAAATCGTTGAAAATGACATAGTGGTCGAAAACCAACAGTTCGTGGGGGGGGGGGCCCCCCTTTGGAACTTGCTAATTTTCAAAGACTTAAAAGAAACTTCCACCACGCCAGAAGTTAAAGCAGCTTACGCGGCCATGTTAAAAACTACTAACGCTATTTATCACATCAACGACCCAAATACTCATTAACCAAAATATAATCAGAGCGCCAAGTACAGTTCTGTTATTGCTTCTATTTGGGATGACCACAAGAAACAAAGGACGGGCATGGTTAAAAAAGCGGGTAGCAGAGTGGATTATAAATATTACGACGATCCTAACGACCTGATAAAGTAACTCAGGCTTTTGTATAAATCCACTCTTGCAAGGCCCGACCTGCATCAAAACGAGATGATTGAAATTTTATCAGAAATGCAGCAAAGAAAAATTATAAATGGTCGCGAGAAAACAGTGGCTTATCTAAATTTAGGATTGGGTTAATAACAATGAAACTAAATTAAACTTTGTGGTCCTGGTAAGTCTAATCTTGGTCGTAACACAATCCTTCCTTCATATTACAAGTTAGTGATTTTAAACTTTCTTTTTGACACCACCCGTCTAACGCTGTTAATTTTACCACATTATTATGTGAAGGTAAACCAAGCAGTGCTACAAAAAAAATACAAACAACGTTTTGAAAATTATCAATTTTCGTCTTCAGGTTAATAATTTTCGAAACGTTGTTTGTATTTTTATGTAGCACTGCTTGGTTTGCCTTCACATAATCTATTATCATGCTTTTTACTCCATTGCTCAGTTTAACCACAATCGTATTGGCTTAGACAAAAAAATGAATTGCCCTGTACGATTTGAGCCAAAACCTTGAAAATATTAGTATTAAAAAACGCTTAAGCATATAAAATACGGATGTAACCCTTAAAAAACTTAAAGCCCTAAAGGAACAGATATTAGAAAGGCATGTAAGCCGTCAGCGTCGCACTAATACGTGTAAAAAAATCTCTAGTGACCCAAAAACAAGCTGTAGCTTCTTTTACACGTATTAGTGCGACGCTGATGGCTTACATGTCTTTTTCTAATATCTGTTCCTTTAGGGCTTTAAGTTTTTTAAGGCTTGCATTCATATTTTATACGCTTAGGCATTATTTAATACTAATATCCCTTATTTTTTTTCTTGTTTCAGCAAGAATAACACAGAAAAGAATTCTGTAATCACCTTAAAATAACTGTTATAGGAGTGCCTTTTCTATGGCTGATTCGTTTCATGCTGCTAAGAATGACTTGTGCACCAAATTTCATGTTTTTAGCTTGATCTGTAAGAATTTGTCGCCCAAACCCCTGGAAGGCTTCATGGGGGAAGGGGTGCTGGGAGGGGGGGTGGGGCACTGAAGGAACTTGGGGTGTATCATAGAGGTTCATGGCTGGTTCGATTTTTACTGTTAAGAAAGACTAGTGTACCAAATTTCATATTTTTAGCTCGATTTTCAAAGATTTGTTACTCCACTTAATTATTTCTGCCCAGTGCTGTACAATAATAATTGCTGTGACGATGAGAATACTGCAGTCACATCAAAAACGGGTTCAAAAGGCCCTGGTCGGCGTTAATATCTACATTTTAGGCTATACAAATTGAAAATCGGTTCATAGGTTCGATCTCTAGGTGAGAGCCAAAGTTTTAGCCCATTTGGCTTTTCCGTGTCAAGAATATTGTAGTTACATAACATAGCCTGCAAAAGGCCCTAGCTATGTCCATACCTACGTGTTAAGCTATAGAACTTGAAAATCCATTCAGTGGTTTGGTCTCCAGGTGAGTGCAAGGAGACCCAACAAGAACAACAAGAACAACAACAAGAAATGGCCATACTTTGGACACTGAACGGTTCGATTGTTGTCATTAAAATTTATAATGCAGTGAAGTAGTTGCAATACGACCCCAAATACCAAATTTCTTTGGTCTATGTCAACTCTGGGCAAAACTATAGGAGTTCAAAGTTTTACGTTTAACATGGAAGTTCATGCTGAGGCTTACATAAGGACCGCTACTGCGGTCCTTGATTTTGTTGCATTTCTAGAGTAATTCTAAGAAACTTTCCGTATGGCACCAAACGTCTAACTATCGTAGTTTAAATTTTAGTATGTAATGCATCTATTGGATTTTTTCGTTCGAACACCCCTCCTCCCCTGGAAATAGATAGAAAACCAAAGGCTCAAACAAGAGTTAAATAAATATAGATGAAAACCTATTTAGGTTACCTTTTGGACATAAATGTCAGAGTATCTGATATCATTAAAAATTTTATTTAAGTGAAATCGTAAGCAACTCTTTCTATTCATTGTAAATTACGAAAAACTGCAATACTCGATGGTTAACTGGCTCTCGAGACACCATCTAAAGCACGTGTACTTGCGTTACCTTCAGGCATGATTCGTGGGTGACTCGAGGCCCCCCCCCTCAAGAAAATGCCAACATCCCACATTGACGGTCCTAGCCCACAACGAGCCAGAAGAGTATTACCCCACCTAGACACCCATCGTATAGGTTAGGCGCTGTGTCCAGGATTAAGTTTTTTTTTGCATATCCTTGTGCCCAGGTACTGTGGTCTTAGAAGGGTATTTTTCCGCCTCTTATTGCCGAATACGTAAATACAAAGAAATATTAAAGCCGCCCTAAAAACTGTTAACTGAGCGCTCTTAAAAAAATGAAACTCTCTGAGAAATGCTAAAAACTGCACAGATTTGCTGCTAATTTCTTTTATTAAAATGATTGAAGAAATGTCCAAAAGTGTAATTTTAAACATTAAAAAAGCAAACCTTGTTTAGCCTAAACTTCAAATCCTTATTTAGCATGCAAAATAATAACCTGTCTCTAAAACATACTCTGAAGCTGAGAAGCAGAACTGTCTGCGACAACAAATTGTCGGAAAAAATTTTCTGCAGGTAGTAATCTGTTTTTACCCTACAGTTATCCACATAATTTATGGTGTTTATTGTATAAGTTTCATTGCTTTACTCTATTGATTTGTCCATTCCACCAGTAGAAAGGTCTCGTCGAGACGATTAAAATGGTGTAATGGAATGACGAAAATTGACGAAACAGCAGAAATTAGGCTAAAATTTTTCTGCAGTGGTTTTCCACTGTCTGCGACGTACGTCATGCCGATTCTACCACGGGGTCTGAAGAATTACCTCTAATGGGTTGGCACTAATGGGCTTGCTGCTGACACATCATTAACCCCCCTCAAAGTCCTTAATTTAATAACACCTAGATTTGGAGTTTGTTTAATAACATTTCTGTAAATGTCTAATGTAGGACCAATTAAATTAATATTATTTATACTCTTCAATCTTAATTTTATCTTAATTTTAATACTAATCTACTAATTTAATCTTAATTTTATGGTAATTCAATTTATATTATTTTATACTAAAAAAGATTATACAAAGTGTAAACTTACATAATTATTACAAGCAGCTCCAGTTCAGTCTGTCGTCTGATCGTTCCAAACTCCATTTTTATTTTCTTGCAAACCAAAACATGCTTAAATACATTTTTGCCAGCATGTTAAATATTTTGGGTCAAATTAAAACTTTTCAAATCTCAGCCAGACCTCCTGGCTGAGATTTAAAATAATGAGATGTCCAAGAATTGTTCTGAAAATAGATTTCAATCACTCTCTTGTCCAATCAAATTAATTTCCTGGTTAACCTACTTACTGGATTTCGTTCTGGAAATCCAGATTTACCCATTGGAAATCGTAAATCTGGTTGGTTTATAAGGAGTTTCCGGTCCTGCAAAAATCTCTTTGCAGAGAATTTTTCAAAGGGAACGAATGTGCGAAGTTGTGCTGGGCAAGTTCACAATATTTTCTTAATTAAATTATTATTAACTGAATTTTCAGCATGTGTGAGGTAAAAATGAATATTAAAAAAAATATAATTAACACTTAAAGGCCGTAATTTTTCGTTGAATTGGAAATAATTTAACACTAAGTCTACATTATATACGGTACACTAGGCAGATTAGATAATTAATTAAGTATTAATAATGTACAATGCCGTTAAGCAATGATTACTGGTTTAAGTGTGTGGGTTTACAGTACACTCGCTTAGTTAAAAATTTAAAAGTTAAAACAATGACAAAGTGTGCTGTGTTTTTAAAATGCTGTAATATTTACTAGACAAATCAGAAAATACACCCCACCTAACAAAATAACGCATTTTAATTGTTTAAAAAGTCGTTTATAATCGCTGGTCTTCAATTCAGCACGCCAGTAACAATCTATTTTTTATGTGCGTGCAATGTAACAAACTAACAGCGTTTCGGAAAAAATGTGCGGTGTATTTGTGTCAATGGTTTTAAAAAATACAATATATGACAAAAAATGCAATTCAGACCGCTAACAAGAAAATATTCCCCGTTTTCTTTTAGTGAGTAACCATCTGAATGGCACTCGGCGTGTCGCCGCAGTCGCCGTGAGGAGGGGGTGTTGGCCCGTTTGCGCATTGGTCACACTCGACTTACTCACCGTTTCCTTTTGCGGGGGGTTGACCCTCCTGAATATTATTGGTGTCGGCGGCCACTTACGGTCCGGCACTTCCTTGTTGATTGTTGCCATCTTGATGGTTTTCGTCGTCGTTTCCATCTTCCGCATGACATTGTGCGTCAATTGGGCGATAAGTCTGTCCTCCTGTCCGGTGTTTTTCAATTTTTGCAGGAGGTACAGATGTATGAAAGATTTAGATTAGGGGTTTGAATAATATCTCTGTAATGTGTGGTGCAGTGGCAACCCGGACCACTGCACTGTGACTGAGGTTAGCGCTAATGACCAAGCTGTCGACGCGCCATTAAGCCTCATCTCCCCCCCCCTCACCTGATATAATATTTCGTCAGTATGTATTTTTAAAATGCACAGCTACTGTGTTATTCGCTAGAGCTGGTCTGGGCGGTCAGTGCCACCAAAGCAATCACGTAATGCGTGAAAACTTTCACTTAGAGGTCAGTGGTACAGCATGATACAAACCGCTCCAGCCGACCAAAACAAAACAAACAAACAAAAAAAAAAAAATAAACACTTTCATTTTTACTAGTGAAACTTAAAGATGATAGCTGTGCATGCATTAAAATCCACCAGAAAATTACTGAAATGTTACAAATAGCAAATAGACCTATCCTGCCGCAATGTTCTCTTTTGACAAGCCCATATAACAAACTGCCCCTTCCCCCCAAAAATAATCAATATTGATGAAGTAAAACCAGTGTTTTGGATACATTTATTCTCTCCCCCCCCCCTCCCGAAAATTTGGAGGCTCATCGGGCATCTGGTCGGCCCTGCACCTCCGTAAAAATACGTGCACGACGAACACACCAACAACACAGTTGTAAAAAACCTTGGTGCAATAATACTCACTTCGTTTTTAGTTCGTATTGAGTGACCAAAGACAAATTCTCCGTACTTATAATGAGGCCTTAGGATGGTAGATAAATTATTGTGCCGTAATTAGACTTAACAGCTATATTTCTTTGGTTGTGTATCAATGATAAAATATTCTAAGTGCTACACGTATCATGATGGTTTAATAATTTTCAAACAAGCTTTCTCACATTGTTCTACAATTCTCGTGGTGTGCGTGGAGTACATGTATGTATGAATGTGTGGCACCACGAAGAAAGAAGATCATCCGGGGGGGGGGTTGTCCTTGATGGGTAATGCAACGAGAAAGTTTACACACCGAAAAATGCTCCACAAACAACTACACTTAAAAAAACAACCTGCAAAAAATTAAGAGGGGCAGGGGAGGCGGCATGGGGGTTGCTCAAAAGGGCCTGCTTTCCGCCAAAACATCTACTAGGGGATGGGTGCTTGTCATTTTGGTGTTTTGTTTTGAACCTTTTCCGACTTTTCTCGAAAGGGAGACACACCCCTCTATTTCAAAGTTTTGGTTTTTGGCCTCAATCTCTAGGTGGCAGTGGTTTTTTTAACAACCATTTACACTATGCAATAAAAGTAAAAGTATACCAGGTCATTGGTCTTTTGAGGTCATGACAAAGCATCCACTAACTTTTTTCCTCCAAAGTTTTTTTAACAACCATTTCCGCTATGCACTACGTTTTTCTTGTTTTCTCGTTAAGAAAAATTGTTCAACCTTTATTATTAACCTGTGCATATTGGTTTTTGGTTAAAGAGAAATTTTGAGCATTTTTAAAATAAGCACACGGTGACAAACTAGCTAGACCACCAAAAAAAAAACCTGCAAAAATAATACTCAAATTGGAGTATGATAAAACATGACAAAATGCACGAGTTTACTGGAGGGTCTGTTCGAAAAGGCCTGTTTTTCTTCAATTCCCTTACTACTAATCTTACAGTGCCTTATCAATGTGGTGTTGCAGTCTATAACTGTAGGTATGTTGGAAAGATTATGAGGTGGGGGCTGGTCTGTTTTCATTTGTAGAAATATGTTGGTTTGAAGTGTTTTAATGGCCACAGTTTCCTCTTTGGTTAAATTTAGTTTACGTGGAGCTGCCTGGTGTTTTCACCATTCCTGACCTTGTCGTATTTGAGCACGAATTTCATCCGCTTCGTGAATGGAAATTATTATTGGCCTCCATCTACTCCTGCTTTGATCTTTTTTCAAACTTGCTTTGGAAGAGGGGCAATAGGAATTTCAAGTCTTTACTCAAGGTGTTCTGTTTAAACTCACTTAACTAGTACAAAGACTTCGTTACCACCCGGGAACTGATTACAGTAGCCTATATTGATATTTCATTCCTTATAAAGTGGCATAACAATTTTAGCCAATATTGTGCAAAAAAATAGTGTAGGTTACCAGTAGTCTTGAGTCGAAAACAATAAAGTGCAGTCGAAATGATTCGACATAGGGCAGTTCGTGAATGAGAGAAAATCACACAGGTTGAAATTCAATAGATATATTTAACAAATCGAAGAAACATGGTAAAGAGGAAATATTTATAAAGTGCTACCAAAAGGTTTAGAGGATGACAAAGAATTGAAGGCTGGCAACAGTTTAGCACTGTTACATTGTATCAACAATACAGCATCACTATTATAATGATACTTAACCTATTGCTGCAGGGTGCATAAACTCACTTCACAGCCAGGCAAGAAGCTATCTTGATGTTGTGGATGAGTGCCCAAATCAAAGGAGTGCAGCAAATAAGCTTAATGACCCCTGGACCCATCATGCCCCTGCGTGATTAGGAGCAGCTCCGCATCAAGGTTCAAACAGAAGGAAAAACTAGGACAAAGATTATTACGTACTGGGGTAGTGACAGCCTTTGTACATAATTACGCCCGTTTCCGTTCATTTGGAATGTATTCCAGTGTCTCCATCTGTTATAATCTCCGTTTGTTATTTCCTCTCCAAAATGGTACAATATTTCAATGTTATTGGACCTCTGTCGGTCTCTTTGTGAATTACATGTTGTATTGTGCTTAATGAGTCCGTATGCACTACTATGGGCACTGTTCCATCGTCATCGACACCAATTTCTTTTAATAGGGCTCTCATACAGAATACTT
The DNA here is from genome assembly GCA_023313725.1 of Lithobius niger. NCBI lineage: Eukaryota > Metazoa > Arthropoda > Chilopoda > Lithobiomorpha > Lithobiidae > Lithobius > Lithobius niger. Next base: position 27,331 of record JAHWFP010134877.1, on the reverse strand, counting down.
CACGTGATACATGACATACCCTTGCAAAAAATACTGCGGTTTTATGCATGAAAACTGCACTTACTGCAAATTTAACGTAGTTTCTTTTTTTTTTAACTGCAGTTCTGTTATGGAATTGCAGTTTCTGTGAGAAAGAGCATTTTCAACTGCAGTTTCTGTGGAAAAATGCAGTTTTCAACTACAGTTCTTGTAGACTGGAATAACAGTTCTATTAGATAACTGCAGTTTTTGTGTTGTAACTGCTGTCTACAAGTGCAGTACTTGGAAATTTTAACTGCAGTTTCTGTGACGAAGTGCAATTTTCAACTGCAGTTCGTGTAGACAAACTGCAGTACCACTATATAACTGCAGTTTTTAACTATTATTCTTGTAGACAGGAACTACAGTTTCCTTACAGAACTGCAGTTTTTGTGGAAACTGCAATTTTCAACCGCAGTTCGTGTAGACAAACTGCAGTACCACTACATAACTGCAGTTTTTAACTATTGTTCTTGTAGACAGGAACTACAGTTTCCTTACAGAACTGCAGTTTTTGTGGAAACTGCAGTTTGAAAGTGCATTTCTCGTAAACTGGAATTGCAGGTCTATGACAGAATTGTATTCTGTGACGGAGTACAGTTTTCAGCTGCAGCTCACGTAGATTGTAATTGCGTTTCCACTACACACTTATTGCAGTGTGTGTGGAAAATGTCTTGTAGACTGGAACTGCAGTTCCATCATAGACTGACGTTTTTGTGAAAACTGCAGTTTTCTAGTGCAGTATTTGTATACCAGAACTGGAGTTTCCTTCCAGAAGTGCAGTTTCTGAAACAAAATACTGTATTCAAGACTAGCCATCATCAACAACAGCAGTTTTTAAATATATAATTGCATTGTTCTACTGCAGTTCTTGTAGATTGTGACAGCAGCTTACAAGTTAAACTGTAGTATTCAGTTGCAATTGTAGGCTGATAATGCAGTTTAATACAGTTGCGGGTTTTAATTAAAGTTATTGTGGATGGTAACTTCACTTATAAAGGGATGAAATTGTATGAACATGTTATTTAACAAATTTCTCAATCTGACCATTCATGCTGCAGTAGTATCTGTCTCACCATTACTTTCACGAAGTTATACTAATAGATTTTGAAAAACAGTTGCTGACCAAGCTTGCTTGTACCCTCAATCCTATTCAAACCCCAGTCAATGCCAGTTTAAAACTACAGTTTAACATAAATTTTTCTTCAGATACAAACGCACCATTGCAATCTACAAGGGCCGATTTCATTTTTACATGACGTTTTAATTAGCGAGTAGCTTTTTCATCCACTAGTAAACTCCAGTTTTAAACAGAAACTAAAAATTCCAAACCATAATAGGCAACTGAATTTTAAAGTTACTTTTAATAGGTTTTAATGTTAATAATTAAATAATAACTGATTTATTAATTGATTGTTTATGTTAAGATAGGCAACTGACTATATTAACACTGGCGATAGCCAGTGTTAGTAAGGGTCGACCTAGGACCTCTGTGTTAAACTCTCAACTTTGAGAGCTTATAACTCCGTCAAAAGTAAACATCTTTAAACCAAATTTGGAATCTAGCCTTGACTAGTAAAGGCCTGTCTGCAGTCCAAAAATTGTGAAATTCGGTCCAGCCAAACCCGAGATGCAGACGGGGGCCAAATAGACAACTTCTTGTTCAGCTTCTTGTTGTTGTTGTTGTTGTTGTTCTGGGGATACTTTCGTCTGTCCTCTCTACAGGTCAAACCATTTGTCCTATAAAGCTGGTTCTTAGCTCATTTTACAGGTATTGCTCTGTAGATGTGCCCTTTTCATAAAGCCTTTTCTAATTGGTCAAGTGGTTCAGGGGTTACGGAGCTCTAAACCACTAGATTGATTGTTTTACATTGTTTTAAACATTGTTATTATGGAACAATACCAAAAGCAAACGCTAGCTGCAAGACATAGGCTGAAGATTAAAGGATTTGTTTCTATTGTTACCATTGGCGATAGCCAGATTAGTAAGGGTCAGCCTAGGGTCTCTTGTGTTAAACAATCAGCTTTGACCGTCAACTGCACTGTTTTACAGTTTAGCTGCAATTCTAAAAGTAACACGAATTAATAAACAAAAACGGAACGTTAAATGTTTAGAGTAAGGATCTAAAAGTCAAAACCTAGAAGGAACACGGACAAGCTTTGACAGTCAGGGTCTAGGTGTACAATTTTGTCAGTAAGAGGCTGGAAAGCATTAGACCCTTACTACCCGGTGGTCAGCAATAAATACATTTTGACGAAAAACTGGAAATCCTCCTACAATGACCCATGTGATGATCAAGTGGTAGTACGGTTATACGTTTCCTGCTTTGCTTTACGTTGAAAATTATTTTTCAATTTAGTAACATGCCAGCATTATTCGTAGCAGAGAGCATTATGGTAATCCGCTGCCATAAATCTACGAAATATAATAAAAAATACTAAAGCATCAAAAGACAAAATGCCAAACTTCACAAGAAAATTGTGTTATTAAAGTTCCATAACAATATTCTAAGAACAAAGAAAACCTGCTACAGCCGTTCATACACACGTTCAGTCCGAAGAGACTAGAACTAATCTAACCACCGGGTTGTAAGGGTCTAATGCTTTCCAGCCTCTTACTGACAAAATTTTACATCTAGACCCTGACTGTCAAAGCTTGTCCGTGTTCCTTCTAGGTTTTGACTTTTAGATCCTTACTCTAAACATTTAACGTTCCGTTTTTGTTTATTAATATAGCCTATAAACAATCCTGTCTCAGGTCACAGGATTTATCAATCATTTCGATTTAGCTACCATTACGTTCGACCAGACACAACTTAAAACTTTCAACTGCTAGTAAACTGAATTTTACACAGAAAGTTTAGTACCAATCCACAGAATACTGAATTTCAAGATTACTTTTGAATATTTTTTAATGTTAATAATTACAATTTTTGTATCTGTTTTAATAATTAACATTAAAAAATATTTAAAGTACTTTTAAAATTCAGTTGTGAGTGGACTGGAACTTCAGAGGCTACATAAAACTGCAGTTTTTACATTATTACTAAATTACAATGAAGTTTTAATTAAATGTAGTGGAGTTTTCAAAGTTTAAGACGAAAGAGGCCAATATTGTTTAAAATGAAGATCAACATTGCTTTATTTTAGCAATAATAATTAAAATACAAACCCAACAACCATACTATCTCAACTGTAAAGAGTGAGTGGGGATATAAGGTTGATTCATACATGTCAACCATGACAGCAAGTGAACCATAATGAGTAGCTAGGATCAGTACGGTAAGTGTAATAGGTAGTATATAAATAAGTTGATAACCTAATCTACCCCCCCAAAAAAAACTTGGTAAGGATTCCTGCCAAGGATTCCCACTGTCTGGGACCCATCTTCGCAGGCAGATGTGCCATTTAACCTCCTTAAGCACTTCAGAAGCAAGACTATCATCTTTAAAAAAATCTATCTTTTTCAGGGCCCCCACAATTTACGAAAGGATCCAATACGCTTGTTTTACCCTTTTTCTGAACAAAGTGGGAAGATTGTTAATGTTTTGGGGGAGCCAGCTCGTAACTCTAGGGTACCCGCCGAGGAGGTGTCTGCCACCTATCTTTGACGAGGTTTAACAGTGGATGCAAAAATTCACATGTAATGTATATTTTCCAGAGGCAATTAGAAACATAAATTTGCCGGCTACGGTTAAGGCCAGCTGAAACCTGTTTTTATTGCCTAAGAAAGTATACATTAGCTTACTCACCCGACAGCCCAACTTGAGTCACCACCTCGACCATATCGAGAGCAAAAATTGTGAAGTCCTCGTGCGAGAGCACTTTTATAGGGAGGGATGCGCTGGCGCATGCGCATTCGTGTTACGGAGCTGGCGACTACGAACAACCTGAAAACTTCTACGGAAGCGATGTATCATTCGAGGAATGAATGCAAAAATTCACAGGCAATGTATATTATCCTAGGCAAGAGAAACAAATGTCAGCCGGCCCTGCCATGGTGCCGGTAAATTTATGTTTTTTCTTTCTTTGTAAGAGGTATTTATGAAATGCATTGCATTTATAACCTCATTTATTTTACCGTCCATCCTACATAAAATCATTTTTAGGTCTTCATTTTCATTTTTAGCTTAATTGCATTGTTCAACAAAGAACTTAAGTTTTTCTTGGTTGTTTATCATTTTCCTTGGTAGTGTTCTTATTCACAACAATTTCAGAAGTTTTTTGTTTGTTTTCACGCATAAAGTGCACTTCCACAATGTTTTCTAGGCGCCACTCTTTTACTTCCATACAGAGTCACGCACCCCAACACAAGTGTAGTGCGTGTTCATCAAACAGCTACCAAAGCAAGTCACAAAATCACCTTGGAAGACAACTTTTGATCATAAATACCACATAGCGATATTTTTCCTCAATTTAGTGGACAAAGGCCAAAAAAGGAAAAAATCCTAGTACTTGTAAAAAACTTGCGTTTTATATTCAACGCATTTAACCCAAAAACCCATGTGTATTATTTTTATCTTGCCATTTACTTTAAATTCCATACTATTTCACTAAGAGCTTCCTTAGATATGATGGATCAGGTTTCCTTTTCAGTTTACTGTTTCGTTTTACAATTTACGTGATACCACTTAACAGTTTCCTTAACCGAACTTTGGAGTTGCAACTCAAGCAGTCTTCCACTTCAAAATACACTATTAAAAACATGTTTAAAAGTCCGGAAGTGACTTAATCGTGTTCACTGGATGCTTATAGTCTCGTACGTTGTTTCTGATTTAATTCTTAAGAGTTAAAGTTAAGCTAAACCCTCCTATCTTAAATTTCAGTATCATTAGTTAAGACACTTAAAAACACAGGTGAGAGGTACGGAAACCACTCTGCTTCATAGTTATTACGTAGTAATGTATCTAAATTGTCATTCTAGCAGACGAATTCTTCATTAGTGCGGTCAACACGTCCAAGTATCGTTCGTGTGACGTCACACTTTATCACCTGTGTGGCACATCGCCCAACAAGCTCAGACAAGATCGCGCCCGGCTCTCATTCCTCACTACTAGCAGAAGCAAGTTAAAACACTCAAACACAGAATGACCCCAACCTCGAATGTGGCAAACTATGTTTGCAGAAAACGTTGGCAAATCTTGTGCCACAGTCGGACCCCCACCCCCCTCCCAAATTAATAACGCTTCGCTAAATCCCAGGCGAAGGATAGGACGAACAGAACGGAAGAAACATGCAGCGAAAAACAGCAGCCTAGATTCTTTTCAAACAAGTGCATGCCCCTTAACCTACCTTTCCCTCCCTACGAGCAAAAAGTGGACACGGTCCAATCGCCTACCTGCCCAGCTGCATTTCGCTTTGAGTGGATAATCGCCTAGCTGAACGAACTTGCAGGAATCTTTGTGGGGTTAATAGTCATGGTAGCGTACTTTCTTGAATCCTTAATAAGTCACACAGCGATTGAGTTTTGGTTGGTACTGCTATGGGTCAGTTACACACCTCCATTAGTAAACACAAATCGCCGCACACTCGCTAGTATGCTACAATGACGTCATTCCTCCAAAGTCCATTTGACGTCGGGTGATAAAGTCTGACGTCAGTACCATGCGAGGAAATTGCGTCCGCTGTATCGTGCCATGGAAACATCAAACTTAGATTCTAAATTAACTATTGCGTAATTAATACGAATGTTGGAAACATCACAAAACTTGCATCTTGCTTTTTTTTTCGCAATTAACTAACAAAAGTTAAACTTAAGATGGAAGGGTTTATCTTTACTTTAAATACACACAAATCTTGTTCGATTGTCAGGAAGCGTAGAAAATTGACAAGTTAGGAATGCTAGGTATATATATATAAGGCTGTGTATTCGTGTACCTTTTTTTGTATGAGTTCATTATGATGACGATTCCTTCTCTTTTCAGGTTACCATTTATGACAAATTCAAAATTGGAAGACTGCCGAAATATAATAGACGTTTATAATGCAAGACTGGCAGTTTTTGAGGCTTATCCCGAGTACAATGGATGCAACTGTCCACGCCAGTGTCACGAAACTATAATAGATTTCAGCTATGATGTTTACAGCCATGAAGAAGAGGATGAAATAATTGTGACCCTGCGCTACCCAAGCAATGTTGTTAATGTGATTAAGGAGAAATACACCTACGCTCTCTCATCTCTTGTTAGTGATATAGGGGGAAGTTTGGGATTTTGTGCTGGTCTTTGTCTCTTCAGTTTTATCGAGCTTATGGAATATATACTCAAACAATTTATATCTTGCTGGGAAAACAAACATTTCAAGCAACCAAAGAAGACTGCATGGTTACGGAAGCAAAAAAGGGCTGTCATCTTTGGCAGCAGTAAAAAGTTTGGAGAATTTCTTTGTTAGGGTTACTTTGTCGTATTTTGGATTCTCCCTATTCTTATATTCCCATGAGATTAAATTAGTTCTGTTCAGTTGATATCTCAAATAATGAGTACTTCTTGAGATGCCTGCAAATCATTATATACACAACACTATTGTCAGGTTAATCAAACAATTATTATGTAATAGCACAACGCATCTTAGATAACTTTACAAGGCTTAATTTTCATTTTTATTCGCACTTCACTAAAATGCATCGAAACGTTTGCTGCTCTACACATATTATTTTGTATATTATGATATTTGTATAATTATTGTATCTGTAAAAATTGTGTAAATTGGGTAAATTTGTTACACAAATTATGGAACATGTGTAACCTGTGTAATTAATATTGAAAAAAAATATTATGTGTACTTTTCTTTTACATCAAATCGCCGAAGAACTGTGGACGTATTTAGGACCAATGTGGAGAAACTGTGAGTAGTTTTGTTTAAATAACTGATAATAGTCGGGTTTTCAACCTTCGATTTCGTGCCTCCCCATCATAACTGTCTAAAGTCCCATGCTTAAATTTCAAATAATTTTCAGCACAGCTCTATCGTGGAATAATTTTTAGCTGGTGTTCAGCTCTGGCGTTGCTTCTACTGTGCAGCTTATGCATCACAATTTATTTGAATAAAAAATTTGTTCACAAAAAGACTCACTAACATAAACAAAGAGAAATGAAAGATCAGGCACAAGTTATGGTTTGTTTATGAACTGAAACATTACGAAAACTGCGCACTACAATGTTTATAATCGTTTTTTTGGTGTAGAATTGTCCGTCAGCTGCATAAGTGTTGAAACAGGAAATGTCCGCTAGCGAAGCGAGACGCCGTCGAATGAACGACGACAGCGAGTGACTCGGCTAGTAACGTCTGAAATATTTCCCCCCTGAATTATAATAGTATAATGTCATGCGTCTAACAAAGGCTTTAACTGGGGCCTAACATTCTGCTAACTCCTGATATGTACGACATGGGTGAGCGAGAGTGGATTCATATTGGTACGGATGGTGACGCCTTTTGTGAGAAAATGGCCTTTGAACTCTTTTGGCCGTAATTTAATTGACGAAAATGGTAAGAACAAATTGCATTGCAGTTAGTACGATAGTTTTTATTCTTGGAAACGCACCTTCGTTACTGAGTTGGAAACTTTCTCAGTTTATGGTATAGAACCAAAAATATCAAAAATATAAAGTACCAGTCATTCAGCTTCAGACAGCAAAGGGTTTAAACAATCTGTTTACTAGTACGACCTTGAATGCGTACACAGCTGTATAGATGTTAAAACTTCCACAGCATTTTATGTCGAGTGGCACAAAGATGAAACAGCGGAATTCCACGTCCATTCCAATAGGTATGTCAGTGAACATTTTGTCTAGTTTGAAATCGCCAATGCAGATGAACCCCACAGGTAGCATGACACAATGCTAGCGAATTAAAGTAAGAGTGAAATTCAGGTAAACAACTAAAAATAAACAAGAGATGCAGTTCAAAAGCACTAGCAGTACGTCCAATGTCGTACGCAAAAGACCTAGTTTGTTAAGTGGATAATTTATTTAAATCTTTTTTTCCCCTAACTTTTTTACACTGTTGCACTGACTGGTTATCATCGTTTACATGCCTTTACAATCGGATTGGGCAATTTGCGAAGATTAATAGCAACTGCAAATAAAAAAAAAATGCGACTTAAATGGCTTTAGGATCAATTTAAGTTGCACTCCAGCTTCGCCTTCTTCAAGATAGAAGGTAGCTTCATATGAAATTTCAACATCGTGGCAGATCGGGCTCCGCCTGATTGCCACGAAAACAGTGGATAACGAGAGTTCAGAAGCCATAGGGAAAATAGTTTCTTCAAGAGGAAGTCTGTCTTATTTGTTGTTGCTACTACGACAAATGACAACTTCGTCATCTGCGATAAATTCTAGCCACGAGAATACGAAATGAGACAACCGAATTTCCTCATTTTATGTGGGTGGGTGGAAGGTGGAGGGGGAAGCTTTCTACTCACTCGGAAATAACGGGAGTTGAGACGAAGCTTCCATATTTGGGGGTAAAAAGTGTGGGGAACAACAACAACAAATTTCTTCAGCTTTCATCCCCAGCAGTTTCGTCAAGAGATAATTTGTGTCTTATTCATTGTGACCACGATAACGACACCTTCGTCATCGCAAATAAATTCTTTCTGCGAGATTAAGAAGCGAGACAGAGCCGTTTTTCTTTGGTTTATGCAGCAGGGGAGTATTGGGCGGGCGTTCGTATTACTCGCTAATAACGGGGGGGGGGGGGGGGGCAAAAAAGAGCCGCCAAATTTGGGTTAAAAAGAGAAAAACACAACGACAATAAAAAACTTCAAATTTTCATGCCGGCTGCCATTTTGACTAAGATTTAAAAAATCTTTTGTCTCCTTTGTTATAAGTAGGAATTTGCACCCAACAAGATCCTGATGATAAATGAAAGAGCTTGAAGGTGCACTATTTATAGAGAGTAAAGTATTTACTGTAGTAGCCTACTATCATATCCAAGGACCAAGCAGAAGTAAGCTGAAGTAACTCATGAACCAATCAGCAGTAACCGATGGACAACCGATGGATCAGTCGGTGCTAAGCTTTCTCTTTAGTTTAGGGACCTTGAATTATATGTAGCTTTGATTGGGTCGGTAAAATTAGTATTAAGCTTTTCCCGAAAAAACCGTGCGTGACATTGGAAGCTGCATTGCCAATCTCAAACGCGTCTGACGTCAGTGCTCCCATTTCGCACCATTTTACTGATTCTTACATCTCACTGGCTGTTTATTTTGCTGATGACTCGGCACAAAATTGGACTAAGAAACGAACGAGTACACATCATCAAACGTAAGCCTGACTGCTCCAATTGTTTAAATTATTTTAAAGTGCATTAAGCTATCAGTCCAATCGGCAAGGCGACTGAAAATCGCAACGTTTCTTATCAGACGAAGAGCAACGTCACAAAAGATCATCATACAAGTACGCCATTGTTTTCGTTTCGAAACAAGGATGTCAACTGCTATCGTCTTGGGTAATCTAGTATGAATTTCTCGTTTTGTTTTAAAAGTACATATTTCATTGTTCAGTAAAGATTGTGCGATCAGATATTTCAGAATTATTCATTACTTTTATTAAAAAGAGCTACCAGTTGAAACAAACCTTTTCGTTGGCGTCGAAAAACCAAGCGTCGTCTGCTTCGAAGATTCGTTTGGGGGCAAAGACGTCACGAACTGAATCCTGGTCGTGTATACTTTACCACGGGAAATAGCTGTGTTATAGCTCAGACGCGTTCAAATGAGTGAACCGACCCGGTAGAACGGTCGAAGGTCCCTGGGTCCCATATTTGATGTAAGCTAACACATTCTTTACACTCAGAAGTAATGATACGCATTGTACGTTTGCTAATGAAAAATCATAGCCTGCAAACATACCAACCAAAAACCAAACACAAATCAAACTAATATATCCACTAAACTGGTGGAAAGACTAAGTGTATAAGTGTACAAAAGGGGGGGGGGAGGTTTAATGACGCGTCGACAGCTTGGTCACTAGCCCCAACCTCAGTCACAGTGCAGTGGTCCGGGTTGCCACTACACCACACATTACAGAGATTTTATTCAAACCCCTAATCTAAATCTTGTCTTACATCTGTACCTCCTGCAAAAATTGAAAAACACTGGACAGGAGGACAGACTTATTGCCCAATTGACGCGTAATGTCATGCGGAAGATGGAAACGACGACGAACACCATCAAGATGGCAACAATCAACAAGGAAGTGCCGGACCGTAAGTAGCCGCCGACACCAATAACATTCAGGAGGGTCAACCCCCGCAAAAGGAAACAGTGAGTAAGTCGGGTGTAACCAATGCGCAAACGGGCCAACACAACCTCGTCACGGCGACTGCGGCGACACGCCGAGTGCCATTCCTCGACGGTGCCCTTAATAGCTAGCAACTTATTACCGTCCTGTCTGTCCCACAAGGTCTGCTAAAAAGCGTGTAACCTCAGACGAAGAGCTGGAAAGGCGTCTGAGGGAACAAGGCTGAGATCCCTTTCGAGAGGGCCAAAAAAGGCCCGTTTCGCTGCAGAATCAGCTTGCTCATTTCCACCAATCCCAACATGGCCCGGGATCCAGCAGAAAAGGACGGTTTTCCGCTGGCCAGGCAAGCGGGAAAGCAAAGCTTGCACACGTTGTGTCAAGGGGTTCCGAGGATTGTAATTCGCCAAGGACTCCAGGGCACTCATGGAATCGCTAAAGACAATGAAATGGGTGCCCTGAAGGTCAAGGATCCATTCCACCACCAAACCAAGAGCCAAAAGCTCTGCAGAAAACACAGAATAGCCTGATGGAAGGCGATGGGTAACCGTTACTCCCTTACACACACAAGCACACGCCACGCCAACGTCCGACTTCGACCCATCAGTAAACAGCCGCTGATAACCGGCGTACTGAGAACACAGCCGCCGGAACTCCTGCAAGTACCTTTCTGGTAGAGTAGAACCCTTCGGGAGGGACGCCAGAGCGAAAATGAAAATGCTACTTGGAACAAGCCAAGGGGCCAGTGGCATCTCCCCAAGCATCAAGTCGCAGGGTATTTCAAAGGCTATCTGCTGACAGGACTACTGGAGCCTATCGCGGAAATCACCCTTATCCACCCTGCGTCTACCGACTCACAAGTCTGGCCCAGAAACCATGGACCAAGCAGGACAAAAGCACTACAACGTTTATACTACATTAGTACTACATTCGTACTGGGGAAAAAACACAAAACGAAAACAAAACACAAAAACAAAATACAAAACCAAAACAAAGACAAAAAGAAATACGTAACCATATCAGAGTGCAAAGGAGTAACCCTACCTGTGTGGAAGCTCTTTGTTTTTATGTTTGTGCTTTGTTTTGTGTGTTTTATTTTTCTAGCAAGAATGTAGTTCAAACGAAGTGCTGCTTTTGTAGTACGATACAATTTCTAAACCAGTCTCTCCACCAGTATACTGGATATATTAGGTTATGATAGATTTATGGTTGTTATGTGTGCTGAATATGTGTATAGGATATGAGTTTTCGCCAGCAAATGTACAATATCGTTCAGTATTTCTGTTTAGTATATGGTTCAGTGTAGAGAATGTGTTAGCTTATATCAAATACGTCAGCTTACTGTTGATTGAACCATTAGTTGAGAGCGCTTAGCTCTGATTGGTTCATTGGTTCCACCTTACTGCTGATTGGTGCGTGAGTTACTTCAGTGCACGTCTGATCGGTTCTTGGATATAATATCTTACCAAGCAAGTTTTTAAAGAGACGGCAACTTAAGATATATACTTTGTGCATAAAAAATGTTCTAGTGTCCTTTCAGTATAATACACTTAGATTTTCTGTAGAAGAAGGCAGGAAACAGAAGCCGGTCTGTGTCTCTGGGTAGCAGTGTACCTACTACAGATTCCATACTGATGATGGTGATAAGATGGCTACAACAGAATGGTGAATGATGGATACATCAAATTCGCATACTGATGGCTGTAAAGAGGTGGATACTGCAGAATTACTTACGGATGATAATGAAGGGATGGATACAACAGATTCTTATACAGACGATGACCACAAAATGGATACAACACCAAACATTCAGCGCCCAGCATATGATCAGCCCACCATGACTGACCACTGACCAGTAGGGAGTAGGGTGCATTGAAAAAATCAAAAGTTGTAATAACAAAATTTAATAGCAATAAAAAGTTGCCTTTTATATAGCTTAGTAACAGACCAAAATTTGATTCCAATCGGATAATGTTTTGAGGGTCCACTTTGGCTTCGAAATTTCAGCCATTGGTTTCCATGCAAAATCGATGCTAACTTTAATTCAATTCCCTTACAACTTTAGCTTGTATTATCGCTTTTTAAGAGCCGACAAAAGTTACACCTTATTTAACTCACTAACACTGCAAAGTTTGGTTACTATCAAACTATATCTTGAGGGTCCACTACGACAATAAATTTGAAAAAAATGTTAAATTTAACCTTTTTATAGTTTTTAATGAATATAAAGTACAGTGAAAAAGTAAAAGTTGTCGTATTAAAACCTAATAGCAGTAAAAAGTTCCCTTATACTGTATATAGATAAGTAACAGTACAAAAGTTCACTCCAATCGGATGATATCTTCAGGGTCCACTCTGGCTTTGATGTTTGTGTTGTTTAATATAAACTCATACATTGAAATGACATTTCGTGCTGAATTTTGGCAACAACTCTCACACCTCTAATCTTGCACGAATAAAGCTGTATCTGGAATCTGCTCAACAGACTGCGGTTGAGGCTTTCTTTACAAGCTTCAGGCGCCTCTCAAGTGTCTGTATTTGACATGGAAACTTGAATATGTTAGGTGTTAGTAACTCCAGCTCTTCGCGAGACATTTTCATTGCAAGAGGTGGCTAATCACAACCACTTTAGAACTGCGCCATGGTATGAGGTCTGTGTACTCTTTAGCATCGAAGTTCAGAGATGGTATTGTAAATTCACGAATATGTCGTGGTATCTTTGATCGAGGCCTGGATGAGCCGACAGACTGAAGTTCTCTTATGTGTTTTCAATTATCACTTAGCATTCCCAACTCTTCTCTTCATAATCAAACTAACTGTTTCTGTGTATAATTGGGTCGATCACATCTTTTAAGTCTTTGGTCAGATACCATGATGATTCAATTGTTTTAAACACATGGTTGGCACCATCCGCACAAGAAGGTTTACACTTGATTGCAAACCATACTGGGGCACACACGTTCATGATGTAGCCAGCCAGTATTTGCAGGTTTAAGATGGGATTTCAGTTGCCACATACAGACGAAGATGCTGATTAGCAGTTGTTAACCACCTTGTGTGAATGATTTTTCCGAGATCTCGAGCAGCTAGACTACTAGACCATTTACCAGATGGTACGGCCTGACAAATCTGCAGTAAGTATTTTTGGTCAGTAGTTAGGTCGTTACAATTCACATTAATAGTAACCAGCGGGTGAGTCTCAACTGCACTGTAATGGGTGATTGGTAGTAACTCGCAAAGTTTTAAGCTTTTGCCTATTACTCCATCGAAATCACGAGGCACAGAGGTTGGTCCATATAAATCTCGAACAGGTGGCGGAGAGGCAGTTTATTTGTGTGTAGGTAACAAGTAAGCCATTGTAAAGGTATTTTCAACTGTATTTCTAAAAGTCTGAGAACACACCATCTTTAATTCTTTAATTTGATCGACCAAATTACACGAAGAAACAGTCTTTTCGCTCATCCAGAGAATGTATAGTTGGGAATGCTATGTGATAATCGAAAAAATCATATGAGAACTTGCAGTCCGTCGGATCATCCAGGCCTCAATCAAAGACACAACAACATATTCGTGAATTTAAAATACCACCGCTGAACTTTGATGCTAAAATGTACACACACCTGATACCATGACACAGTTCTAAAGTGGTTGTGACTGAGCCACCTCTTGCAATGGAAATGTCTCGCGAAGAGCTGGAGTTACTAACGCCTAACATATTCAAGTTTCCATGTCAAATACAGACACTTGAGAGGTGCGTGAAGCTTGTAAAGGAAGCCTCAACCGCAGTCTATTGAGCAGATTCCAGAGACAGCTTTATTCGTGCAAGATTAGAGGTGTGAGAGTTGTTGCCAAAATTCAGCACGAAACGTCATTTTCATGTATGAGTTTATATTGAACAACACAAACTTCATAGACCAGAGTGACCCTGAAGAAATCATCCGATTGGAGTGAACTTTTGTACTATTACTAAGCTATATATAAGGGAACTTTTTACTGCTATTAGGTTTTAATACGACAACTTTTAATTTTTTCACTGTACTTTATATACATTAAAAACTATAAAAACGTCAAATTTTGCATTTTTTCAACTTTATTGTCGTAATGGACCCTCAAGATATAGTCCGATGGTAACCAAACTTTGCAGTATTAGTGAGTTAAATAGGATGTAACTTTTGGCGGCTCTTAGAATGTGATAATATAAGATAAAGTTGTAAGGGAGTTGAATAAGTTATACTTAGCGTCGATTTTGCACGGAAACCAATAGCTGAAATTCCGAAGTCAAAGTGGACCCTCAAAACATTACCCGATTGGAGTCAAATTTTGGCCTGTTACTAAGCTACATAAAAGGCAACTTTTATTGCTATTAATTTTTATTATTACAACTTTCGTTTTTTTAATGCACCCTAGTAGGGAGTCGCTTTAAAAATCGGTTTTAATTCATTTTAGAAATTTTTGAACCCGACCCTTCAAAGTTGTTCCTTTTATGGTAGAAACTATATGGAAAAAAATTTCTGAGAAATAGTTAAATACTTAGAGTTATCTCAGTAGGCTGAAATGTCGCCTATTCAGCATGTAATAATAATAGCGGTGCTATGGTAACAAATATCACAAAAAATATTGTGTTTACACTCTTAATTATGCACGAATGGTTGCATTGTTCAACTGTTCATTTTACAGTCGGGTTCAGTATTTTCTGTTAACTTCAGTCACTCGTCCAGCAGGCCAAGCAAGAGTCTACTTTTGGTGTATTGGAAAACTCAGTGGTGATCTTCCCAATATACAGTGGCTTACTGTCTACGTATTTTTAGTGTATGATTTTTGCTGTTTGGCTTATTTTCCTTTTTCCTTCTACAACTTGCAACCAAACTTGTTGCTGAGATTCGTTTCGGGTTAAGATTCCACTGAACTCCAGAATTAATGGAGCCCCACGTTCAAACTGTTCATTCTCATCCTTCGTTGACCTCACTACCTCTACAGCATTCTTGTAGTTATTTTTGTCTTCCCAGATTACTGAGTCTAATTGAAGAACTGATGAGAAGCTCAATTACTTCAAATAACACGTTAGATTTCTTGACTGCTACATTCTTCAAACTAGTTTCTCTAAAGTGTTTGAGGTCGATACTGATTCGCTTTGTAGGGACTTCGTATCTCACTTCCTCTCTCATGGCCTAATAATAAGCCGCTTTTTAGATGTAGGGAACTGTACCATCAAAGAGCAAAAGCGACATAAGGTCTTCGAACAAACACCGCAAGTGTGAAATGACAGCATGAATTCTAGTTTAGTGGAGGAGGGCCGTAAGTAACATGAAATCAGTGTATGGTGCATTTGGTGCTAAAGGAGCTGTCACCCATGTCTTCAGATATACCCGAATACCAGATATTCACAGGTCGCAAGTCGGCTTTCTTCTCGACGTGTGAGCTTGAACTTGGACCGAACCATACAGATTTTGAAGGAATAGGAACTGCTCCCAAAAAAAATGAAAAGATGGTCAAATTTCTCTGTAATCATATCTCGAATGTTACTCCTTGTGCTGTTTCTTGGTAAATTCCGGATGCTTTCTTTGATGTCTACACGTCGGTGGAAACAAAGTGCTTGTGTAGACCAACCCGTTCAACTTTCAACATAACTGGCTATTTTAGAAGGAGAAGGAAGTGTGGTAAAGGTAAAGGAAAACTTAGGTATTCGATCTGGGGAAGTTCTGATCATTACAGTAAGCAGGCATGAATAGCTCACATAGCTGCTAACTAAACCTGATAGGTCTCTTACTCTATAACCAGGTTAGCGCATACTGGGAGGCACTTTGCCATAGTTCCCTTTTAAGTCATCGACCAGATCAGTTTCTTTAGGCAATCAGGCTGAAGTCTGCCACCACTCATCCAGTAAACTACCCCCTTAGATAATCACATTCCTGTTTGCCCCTAAACAAAAACATTTAGTATTATGGCAGTTGGGTATCTGAAAGAGATAAAGAAATAGACAATCAGCTTTGAAGAAAAGACTTTGTAAGAATACAAGGTACACATGATACACAAGACATTCCTATAACGGTTAGGAAGGCATTTACAAAAACGGGAGCCATCCTAATGGGAATTTTGTCCTAACAATGTCACATTAGCTGGAATGACTCTTCAGCATAATATCGACACCAAAAAGTACCATTAATTCATATTCATTGATGATTAAACAGTCCAACAGATCTTCTCATTTGGTACACAGCAAAATATTCCCGCTTGATTCTTACTTCATCATTATTTGAACGAGGTTTTCTCTAGAATACAGCTGTGGCAGGTGTGTGCCATCAAGTATGCTAAAGTTTATTTTACTTTATTTTACCTTTACTGTCTTCCTGAATTATTTACCCAGCATTCCATACGATCTGGGTAGAACGAGCGGTTCCTGGACCATCCAAATTTTCTAACGAACAACTTAAAAATTATTACTACTGCATGTTCGATTAGTTCAATGAAGCTGAAAAGGCTGAGACCAACACAGAAACCAAGACTTCCTCCTATATCGCTAACCAGTGACGTCAGAGTATAGGAATATTTCTCTGTTATTACTTCAATCGTGTTATCTGGATAACTCAGTTTGAAAACCGTCTCTTCTCGATTATTGGCAGCTTGATAACTTATAACAGTGTTGATGACTATCTCATCACATTGTCGAGGACAGTTGCACCCATTATTAGCAGAGTAAATACTAGAAACCTGCGTCATTGCATACGAACTATTGAAAAGTGCTTTACATAAAGCCAGAGAAGAATTGTGCGTCATAAAGGGCAGCCTGTAAAAAAAGTAATAGATATTAAGAAAAACAGTAATTATTGATGAAAGGGATTCGGATTAGATTTTTACTAGAATTTAGGGCATGTCTTCAAACCCAGACTTTCTATTCTTTCTCTAACGTGCAATTCCTAACATTCACGGAATTGAAAAATTTATTAATAGTTCTAAAGAGCACCAAGTGGCATAAAGCGTGAAATCAATAATAAACAAAACGGATAGCCAAATGGTTTCGATTAGTGACAAATTAATACATATATTACCGTTACCTTTTCTACTTAAATGTCAGACTGCCTGAGCGGAAATTGAGCCCTCGACCTCTGAGACCAAAGGCCGAAAAACTAGCACTCAACCATACTGACACCGCTTTTGGTCTAGAACGTTAGAGGTTAAATTACCTCTCAGGCAGTCTGACGTTTAAGTCCATAGGCAACAGAAATACGTGTGCATCTCTATGAATTAGGTTAAAATGTTACATCTTTTACTTTCGTACCTCCGAGTTCAGTAGCTTGCCAAAGAACTGCAACATTGTTAATGAGTTTCCTTTCGTGTTATGATAAAGTGTGTGTCTATAATTAAGGAACCGCGATAGCAATCCTTATGTAAGCTTCAGTATGAACTTTCATGTTTAACGTCGCTTTGAACTTCTATAGTTTCCCCCAGAGTTGACATAGAACATAAAATTCGGTATTTGGGGGTAGTGTCATAACTATTTAACTGCATTACATATTTTAATGACAACAATCGAACCGTTCGGCGTCCACAGTATGGCCATTTCATGTTGTTGTGACTCTTTGCCCTCACCTGGGTTGCAAACCACTGAACTGATTTTCAAGTTCTGTAGCTTAAAACGTATGTATGGACAAAGCATGGGGCCTTTCGCTTGCTATTTTAAAGTAACTACAATATTTTTGAGACGGAAAGCCAAATGGGCTCGAAAATTTGCTCTCATCTTGCGATCGAACCAATGAACCAATTTTCAATTTTTGTAGCTTAAAATGCAGGTACTAACAGTAACTAGGGCCTTTTGAACAGGATTTTAATGTTATCGCTGTATTCTCGTCGGCAAAGCATTTTTTTTTTTATTTAGAGCATTGGGCAGAAATATTAAGTGGAGTAACAAATTTTTGCAAATCGAGCTAAAACATGAAATTGGATAAACAAGTCTTCCTAAGCAGCCAAGGACCATCCATGGACCCTCATGAAATATTCCCAAGGGCCCACAGCGCCTTCCCCCATCCCCCAAGAACCTATGTGCACTTTCCCCACAAGCTTGGGCAACAAATTCTTGCAGATCAATATAAAAACATGAAATTTGGTACACAAGCCTAAATAGAATCAGCCATGGAACCTCTAAGACATACCCCCAAGGGTTCCCAGCGCCCCCCTGTGGCCCTTCACTTAGGTATGAGCAACAAATTTTTGCAAATCGAGTTAAAAACATGAAATTAGTACACAAGTCTTTCTTGATGCATTCCCTTTAACTGTGTACATTACAAACTGCGTGGATAATATCTTCTCTTCTGGTCCAACATGTCAATCTGCACAGGAATAACACCTGGAGGACCTGAAACACAGGCAAGTCTGGTTGGAGAACTGCGTGACCGTATTGATGCAGAAGTCGAAAAGTATCCTCATCCATTGGAAGACAACTGATTTCATTTATACAATCTAGTCACAGAAGAAGTTACCATCATTGAAGTGAATGTAGCCGATTCATTGCCAAAAATAGAACTGAGGGCAAATAACCGTGTTAATAGCCTTGCTAGCAGGTTTCATTCCCCTATGTCCCAGCAAGACAATAGATTTTCTGAAGAAGAAGAAGGCCGAAGGTAGCAAAGTATTGCCAGTTGTTGATCTGGAAAACATTGTTTTAGGCTGCTGATGATTGGTCAGTGACGAAACATGGACCTTTGAACACACTGAGGCCTTGAACACACTTCGTTCAGTGCCACCTTTACTCATTGATGAACATGGCTTCCTCAGGAAAGGCAACAAATCTATGTTGGTCAAACGACTTCGTTCCTGACATTGTCATTGTTGACATTTCACAATTGTACCATATTGTTTGGCCATAGCATGGCACACCCTCCAATCTCATCACCCAATGACCATAAGAGAATACTCTGATCTGGTGAAATTTTAATCTATTATGATCGCATCATCATCAACCTTCTTCCCAAACGGTATGCAATAATAAAGAAGTGCAAAAAAAAAACTAGCAAGATTGTTGGACTCATTCAGTCTTGGAGAAAATGTTAAGATTGATACTGATAATGATGCTTCCTTTAGTCATGATGAGGCGTACGTATCCATCATATCCCATGTTCTTGGCACTGCAATCCATGGCAAGGGAGTTATTTGTGTTGTGATTGACGACGCGGATGTGACTGTATTGGGGATATCAGGAACACCTGGATCCCAATTCAGATGGAGCAGTGGGATGGATTGGTGCTAGATATCCATTCTACCTCTGCTAAACAAGAATAAAAATGTCTACAGCTACTTGGCGCGGATATCCTTAGCGGCTCTGACACGACTTCGTAGCCATTCGGTAAAGGCAACGCAACTGCGCTGAAAACTTTGCTTGCAAGGGACTTCATTGGGTTAGCTTACATTCTGGGAGAAGTTGACGCTACATCAGAGGCTATAATTGAGGCAGCTACAGTACACTTCGCCGCCTTATATGGCAATTCGCCAGAGACATCACTGGAGTCAGGTAGATTCGAACTCTTCACTAACAAGAAGAAAAGTCACAAAATCATGCCTTACCACCCCTGTCCGTCAAAATGTTGCAGCATGTTCTTCACCCCCATCTTTACGTCTTGCTGTGGAGAGCTTGCAGTAAGGATGTGCCACCAGTTAAATCGGGTGATATAAATCAATTCGGGTGAAATTAAAAGGATGTGCTCCCCTTCTGTTAGTGCTAATGGTGACATAGCTCCACCAGAGGTCATTGATAAAATGTATGAAATGTCAGTGTAAGGCACAGGCAAGTTGTGTGGTAGTGAGGATTGCGGATGCTACACAGAACATATATCGTGCACGTTATACTGCTACTGCTCTTGCAAAGAAGTTTGTTTAAATCCATTCACTAACAGACTAGACTTTGATCGGAGTAGAGCAGAATTTGAACAGAGTCGAGTATAATTTGATCAACACGAGTTTGACTATAGGGAAAAGGATAACGATGATGATGGTCCCAAGGATGCGAATTATCACGAGGATTGGAATCAAGACTGGAATCTGATTACATGGACGATGAGTGAGAGTAAATGCCATTTTAGTTAATGCAACAGATACTTATTTTGTTTTACCATATCTTAGAATAATAATAACTCAATTTTCATTAGACTTCATTAATGCCACTTTATACGGTTTATTTAGATTAAAAAATGATGTAAAATGCAATGCTTTATTCAAAATTTGGTAGATAAAAAAAATGGCTTTTTACGTGTCTTACAAGCCAAGCTAGTTTACGTTATTATGGACAACCGACTTGAATCGACAGGAAGTGGGAAGCGATACTGGAAAGCAGAAGCAAGAAGTAAACATTGACTTCACTCACAGGGTTTTAACAGTCTTTTCTAGGTGTGTCGACTAGGTAGTGGACGAGGATTACATGCGCTCAATCGGTAGAAATGTTAAAATTGCACAGTTCGTTTTTTCTTCTGCTTATTTGAAAAAAAAAATTGTGTAGTAAGTATATGCCAAAAGGAATGACGAATTTTTCTTTCGAGAAAGAAAATTATCCTTTACATGCACGTACTGTGGAAAAGTTTTTATAACATGCAGGATTCAATTGGTAATCTGGCAGAGCATCGATCTGGTCTTCGACCCGAGTGTAGGCCTATCACCTTCGAAAACGAGTTGAAAGGTGACGAGTAAGGCCACTTTAGCCATTCGGCAACACTGTCTCGGGAACATCTAGCAAACTGGGATCCGTGTAACATGTCCATTGATCAGCTTTTCCCTCGGAAATTCCATTCTACATCCCACAACTACCCTGCCACTCCTTTCTCATGTTGTTTCCGGCCTTTTTTGTTTTTTTGGTCTCGAACCCGCATGTCGGGCAGCAAGGCGTGGGCTTGTCCGCCGTGCTCCCTAATTTCCGATGCCAAACACCATGTTCGCAACAACGGCACGCGGCTTTATCGAAAGCCACTCAATTGATGATCCCTTGCAGTGTCTGGCAATCTGAGGCCCATTGCCCTTCACGACCGGTTGCTGTTTCCGCGTGGTGCAATCACATCCTGCTATCCCGCACCCAGATGCGGGTTCCGCGGGTGTTGCACAATATTGCACAACGTTGCGTCATGTGGCAACTACTTCTCGATCTTGCATACATTTGAGCAGAAGCGATGTGCAGTGGTCACGCGTGGCCGTATATAATGGCCTACCCGCCGCATGTGAAGCATTTCTTCGACCAGAAGCGGGCAAACAGGATGATGGCTGCAGAGGCGCCGATGGACGACTTTCCCAGCTACGCCGTAGTAGAGAAGTCTAGGGCCGGCAAGAATCGGAGGCAACTTCATTGGGTTTGGACGGAAGAGCTGAGCGAGTACCAGGACAAGAAAGGTTTCTCCGGACCTCCAATGGGCTACATTGGCAGATGCAACAAGAAGAGCAAGGAGTTGGATTTTTTCATGGAATTATTCGGGGAGACTGCAGATTTCATCATAAGGAGGACCAACCAATTCATGGACGACAGGGCCAGCAATGCCAGACGCAGCACACGGAACGTCACGTCAGCCAACACACCAGGACCAAAAGGCAATGCAGGGACTTCGACTCAAGGGGAGCCACGTCCATCACCACCCCACATCACTTACTGCCAGTTTTTGCCACTCACTGGAATTCCGACTGAACCACAGCTGGGAATACCACAACCAGACGTCCACATGGAAGAAGCCGGGTCAAGCCAAGCACAGCCGCCAATGCCAGAAACAGATGTCGCCGAGGAGGAGGAGGACGAATCAGACTACCCATATTACTGCGAGGAAAATGAGGACTACTATGAAGGCAGCAGCCAAGAATCAGATGAGGATGAGTTAGATGACGAACTAAAAGAAACCGAGTCAGAGGACGATGCCGATGCCTGCCTTACGACGTCTAGCAGTGAGGAGGAAGCAGCAAGGCCAGACAGTCCATCACGACCGCTAAGGCCAGAAAGCCCACCACGACCTCGAACCTTAACAGAAACCTCTACTCCCATGCCAAGGCAATCATCAGAAGCGACGTTGCCCACATATGAGCCCGGTTGGTCGGTCCTACTACGTCCCACACCAGCAGAGGCGGTCTCGTCGTCCAGCCAAAATACCAAGCCAAAAGCCAAAGTCGCAACATCGCAGGCGCGGCCATTTATGAGACGAACCAAAAGAGGAATCGTTCCCTTCCCT
This sequence comes from Lithobius niger, assembly GCA_023313725.1. Classification (NCBI taxonomy): domain Eukaryota; kingdom Metazoa; phylum Arthropoda; class Chilopoda; order Lithobiomorpha; family Lithobiidae; genus Lithobius; species Lithobius niger. Next base: position 4,896 of record JAHWFP010134877.1, on the reverse strand, counting down.
CGGGGTCTTTCAGATAGATTCAGAAGTAAGGAATCCGAGGAGATAATCTGCATCGTTTCGTCAGATGAGGAGGAAGAAAGAGCCACCACAACGACAGCCAACGTAGTCGAGCCACCACCCCCACAATCACCGCCACCGTCACTGGAACCGAGTAAACTAGAAGCCATGAAACGACGCTGGCGAGTAGTACTGTACGACAAGATCTACAGAAGTAATATGTTCCCCGAGCCACCCGAGCAAAAAAGGACACGATTATTGCCTCCTCGAAGTTGCTACCTCCAGGAGATGCGCCACGCCAGGATAACCCAATATGTCAATCACCGTTTCAGCCAACAACAGTCTCAGCCAAGCGCTCCACCAGTACAATCCCCAAAAGACCCGAGAACAGAACCCCCAGAAGATCTGAGCACAGGACGGTTGGTGCTAGAGCAGATGTGTGCAGAGGTGGACAAGACACTCAGGAGCCAGTCAGAGTCCTCGTCGTCAACGTCGCCGATCCAGCCAGCGCAAATCCAAAGGGAAGAAGCAGGGGCTAACTCTAGCCAAGAGCCAGCTGCCAAGGAGACACCTTCAACGGTCGTATCGTCGCAACTCCCTCAGCCAGGGGAACAAGCAGAGGCCACTTCCAACTCCAACTCCAGCCAAGACCCAGCAGTAACGACAACCACGCAAGCCTGCCAAACATCGCCGAAACGGAAGAAACCACATCCCACTCCCGCTTGGGTACCATTGACGAAAGACGAGTTGCTGGCTTTCATCGGAATACTGATAATCATGGGTTACAACGACTTGCCGGAGATGGCGCAGTATTGGTCCACGTCCCCAGACCTGGGAAACCACTCCATCAGATCGACCATGACCAGAACAAGGTTCAATCAAATTTGGAACAACTTTCGGCTGTCCGAAGAACTGTCTTTCACTGGTACCGATCCCCAGACTGCATCGCCCACGACCAGGCAAGCCATGGAAGAGCAGAAGGCCAAGGAGGACATGGACGCAATAATGAAGGTTCGACCGATGATGGAGGCTATCAACCAGGCATTCCGCAAGTGCAGGAACCCCGGATCAGTTCTCTGCATAGACGAGTCAATGACTGCATACACTGGAAGATCCAAGATCAAGGTATACCAGCCCAAGAAGCCCATCAAGGTCGGCTTTGAACACTTCACTCTCTGCGACCCGTTCGACGGTTACATACTCAACGACGAGGCACACATTGGAAAAAAGCGCCACATGGCCATTGACCCCGCCCAAGACCCCGCTAAGGAACTCGAGAACAACAAGATGGCTCACACAACGATCTACACCGCGCGCCACTACCTCAACCAGGGTTACACCATCGTCTGTGACAACCGCTTCACTTCGGCACTGCTGTTTCAGGTCCTCTACACCAAGCTAGGAACCTTCGGATGCGGGAGCCTACGCGCCAATGCTGCCGGAATGCCATACGAGTTCACGGAGGAGTTGCGCAAATTCAAGAAAGAGCACGAACGTGGCGACAGTATCCTGCGTCAGAGCGGCCGGCTACTGCTGAGCATCTGGTGTGACACCAAGGCCGTCCCTCTACTCAGCACCCACGTGGATCCCTTGGCCGGAAAATGTACCGTCGGAAGACTCATCGGGGGCCAGAAACACCTAGTCACTTGTCCACCGGCAGCCATGACTTACACGGAGACCATGAATGGCGTGGACATGGCCAATCACCTCATCTCCTCGTTCTACGTCGGCAGGAGGTCGATTAGATGGCACCGCTACCTTTTCTTCCAAAAGCTCAACCAGATTCTCGTCAATGCCAGGCTCAACATGGTCATGGTCTGCGGCCTCGATAGGGCTGGCAAACGCTCCCAGTTGACTTACCGAAGATCGCTGGCCAACCAACTCATCAACCGAGTACGCAAGACACGCCTCATAAGACTTCCAGCCATTTTGGGTACCAGTCATCGCCACGAAAAGAGTACGAGGAGCCGCAGATGCCAGGTGTGCAGGAAGTACAGACAGGAACGGCACGAGACCATCTGGTGGTGCGCAACTTGTCGCACGAACGTGTGCACGGACGAAAGCTCGAGAAGAAGGCACGGTGGACGAACTTGTTGGCAGCTGCATCAAGATCGCCTGGATCTCGATTTTTAGGCTGAATTTTCATTGAACTTGTATAGCTTTGTACAGCCAACGCCGAATAAACCTTGTAACCTTTGTTCAGAATTATGTTTTCCCTTTGCCTAACTGTGACTTTGACTTTTCAGGAAAAGACTAAAAGCCCCAAACCTCACTGACACTGGACCCGGTATTCGTCGTGGCTTCAGGTACTCAATCCGAGCCTGAAACCGCGACGAATGCCAGGTCTCAGGTGACGGCGGGGTGTGGGGTTTTCTTTGGGTGGAACTTAGCCAAATTCTCTGGGTATTGCGATGTTAACCGTCACCATATTGGGTAATGAAAAAAGGTCAGAAAAAAAGCCAAACCCTGCCTCATTGCAGGGTCTGGCAAGACTTGGACTTAGCCAAATTCTCTGGGTATTGCGATGTTAACCGTCACCATAAGGGTTAAAAAAAAAAGCCAAACTCCACCATTGCGGAGCTTGGCTAGTATGCGGGTCTCTTTTGATTCAGGGATGGTCGAGACCAAGTCCATCCCCTCAGTACAAAGTCCCATTTTTTGGACTTAGCCACATGCCAAGTCATCATCCAAGTCATCATCCAGTAAGGGTCATCCTCAGGCTTGTAAGTAGTGGTCTCTGCCCCACCACCACACCCTCATGATCCACAGTCATCGATTGCCTAACCTTCGAGACCAGAAGGAAAGACGGGCCTCAGGTGGATCACTACACTAAGGAACTCGTCGAAAAACACGAACGTCCCAATGTTCGACGCCTAGCCACCTCGTCAGCTAGCTAGTTCATGAATGTCTCGTCAAACACCCACTTTAGTATAGCACTGGCAACGCTCGAAACGACTGCCTTTCAACAAGTTCCAACCAGTCTTTGCTGCAGGTCCAATAGCTCAGCTACAGTTCAGAATGGAGTACCACTCGTCACCAAAACGAAGCCACTAGTCCAACTGCTCCGACCAGTTCCAAGAGACCTCTCCGAGCTTAAAGGGCCACCGCCACTATTGCCACTAGGTCCGGCAGCACTCTGGAGATGTACTACAGGACGAACCCACAGCTCACTGCCAAAGCGTTGCCACCAGTCCAAATGGCTCAAACAGCTTAGAACCTTCCAAGCCCGAAGATGAGGCCAGGCTGCTCGTCGCCAAGTCTTTGCTGCTGGTCCAGCGGCTCAACCCAGTTTAGAACGGGGATCTGCCAGCACGAAGGCAAGGGGGATCCGTCGCTCACCACCAAAGCGTCGCCACTAGTCCAACTGCTCCGACCAGCTCAGAGACAGCCCACCCTCAAGGGAACGAGTGCTCACCACCAAGTCTTTGCTACTCGGTCCAACGGCTCAACCCAGCTAGAAAGGCGTCCCAATCATCACCAAGCAAAGCCACTAGTCCAAATAGCTCCAACCTAGTTTAGAACATCGACCCCAACATCGAGGACTTACACAGCTCATCACCAGTCTTGCAATTCGGTCCAGGTTGACTTACGAGGAGTGGGGTCCGCTAGCAGGACCCACAACCAAAGCCACTAGTCCAAACAACTCGTCCAGTTCAGAACAGTGCACCCAAAGGACGACATTGCTCACCGCTCGTCTTGCTTACTCAGTCCAACAGCTGGTTTCGAAAGGCGTGCCGATTTCCACCAAAGCCACTAGTCCAAACAGCTCAACAAGCTTAGAACGAAACGTCGAACCTAAAGGCAAGGGATCCATCCTCACAATACTGGGTGATCGTCGATAGGACAGCTTACGTTTGCACCAGTCTTGAAACTCGGTCCGAAGGGTCGACTCTGGTTTAGAACGGGGATCTGCCGGCACGAAGGCAAGGGGGATCCGTCGCTCACCACCAAAGCATCGCCACCAGTCCAAACAGCTCGACCAGCCTAGAACGTCGGGACCACAGTGCTCATCAGCCAAGTCTTTTGCCACCAGTCCAATGGCTCCACTCCAGATCAGGATGGCAGATCCAAGCCCGAAGGCGAGGGCCCACCAATTCATCACCGAAGTATCGCTACTAGTCCAATGGCTGCAACCAGCTTTGAGCAAATGACCCACACGCCGTCCTCATCAACAAGCCAACCACTTGGCCGATAGCGTCACCGATGCATGGTACAAGACCAACACCAGCAAATAACAACTCCACATCCAAGTCACAGAGACACCGAAGGGAATCGGGAATTTCTTTCTCGCAACAAACCCGGTATACTACCTGTAACCTACCCGCCGTATAGCCAGTGCGCCCGAGAGACTCCGAAGAATCACGGGACGATCAAAGACCTGACGGAGTAACATAATTGGCAGGCCCCGGGTTCGCTCTTTCACTCAAACAGTCCAAGCCCAGTATACTACCTGTAACCTACCCGCCGTATAGCCAGTGCGCCCGAGAGATTCCGAAGAATCACGGGACGATCAAAGACCTGACGGA
>JAHWFP010134876.1:4816-43111 GCA_023313725.1 Lithobius niger | reverse complement strand
CCACCTAGTATGTAAATTCTAGTGCCATCACAGGCTATTTCATGTCGATACCTGACAACAAAGCACATAACTAATGTTAACCAATGTGGCAACCAAGGGTGCACTAAGCCCAAAAAATTAACCTAAAACTCTCCGAGCCGGATTTGATCTGAGCAGCTTGGTCCATTAACTGAGCCAAACAATGTGAGACTAATCATTCAATTGAAACGATTAATTCAACGCTTAATTTTTACCAGAACTAAATTTCCAGGTACTTCAAACTTCATTACATTATTCTCTTGCAACTATAGTTTTCTCAGTACAGGACGGCAATACTGCACATTAGGGGTGGACAATAGGGGTGGCACGATCATCGATAACGTACACGCAAAATCTACCAAAGTATCTGGTATATAGAATGTAAAATATTGTCTGATCAGAATATAGAATTGTAGGTGAAAGTGTACAACAAATTACGAGAATTGTTAAATTTTGTCTGATGACGGTCGGGTATCCTAGACGGTCGGGTATTGTCAGGTATCCTAGATAGCAGGATACGGAAGATTTTGCATGTATGATCGATAATATCGCGATAATTTCATTGATTTTCTTCACATATTTTTTTCTAACATATCGAATTATACAGCATATTGACAAGCATTAGAAAAAGGTCTACAAGTACTGGTTTAATTCATGTTCATTCACGTTCACAGCATCATCTGCTTTTGGTGAGAGCTTTAAGCAAATATCCAGGAGTGGATAATCACTAAATCGGATTTCAATGTTGAAAGAAAGCGTTGATCTACACAATTAGGATCTACTTTACTTTGTTAATTCAGTTGCAAATGTCATATTAACATGCAATATTTCGCTCGGCTGGGTTTTCCCATCACAACGTAGAGACATGACATGAGCATTAATAAAACCACTACATTGATAGTTACAATCAAATAGTACAGGCCAACAACCGTCATACTTTTACTGCGTTATTGATACTGCATTCTTAAATCAAATCTACTCCAACTCGACGCTCATATAACTTCATTATAGACTAATTAATTTATAAAATCAAAGTTTTATTTTTAATTTAAGAATTGGCATTTTTATTTAAGTAACTCTTTGGTATAATTTCATTTTATTTTACTTTACTTCTACTTTATAATTAATAAAATTATAATGGTTATTCCAAGGCTCAAAATTTGTTTTATCGAGATATTATAAAATTTCGGCTATAATTCCACGAGTGCTTCTATGAAATTGATAATTTGTGTATTTTAGCACTCAACTCCTTTCCTGATTTAATTTCCAGAGACTGAAGGTCGAGGGAAATTTGTTGGAAAGGAGTCGAGTGCTAAAACGCACAAATTTTAATTTCATAGAAGCACGAGCGGAATTCGGTTAGAGAATTTTTGTTTTTCTTTCAGCTAAATGATTCTCCGAAGTGATTTTGTTTTAGGGTTTCACTTTCGATTTGCAGGGAATTATCATAGGTAATATCTCAAGAGCTAAGGAAATTATCGATAATTTTTTTTTTAACTCGAGTGTTTTGGCCCTTATAAACTCACAAGTGCTATATACGCAGATATTAATTTCCCGAGTGCGAAGCACGAGGGAAATTATCTGCCAATAAATAGCACGAGTGAGTTTAATGGGTCAAAACAAGAGTGTTGAAAAAAATTTGATAATTTCCATTAGCTCGCAGGGTATTTAGTTCGCGGAGAATTTCTCGTCATTTTTCATTATTCAGCTCTCTAAATTACGTATATGCAGAATTTAAAAAAAAATTATAAAAGTCGCTGCTGCCCTCCAAATATTGACGCGCCTATTTGCACCACGGCCGCCAGGAATGAAATTGAGATTTGCCGCCGCTGAAGTATTTTTCATTGGCGCACACCTCCAAAGATTTTTACTTTAAACAATTACGTAATAATGAATTAGTAAATGTACATATTTTGACTTTTTCCAAAATTGCAAGAGTAAGTGAAAATAAATAAATAAATACATACTGAAGTGGAGCATAATAAATTTCAACACCTATAATGTATTCACATATGCTGCAATTGATAATATAGATCATAACAGAGTCTTTAGTACATCGGCGAACTCATTCCATGGAACAGGTCTGTCTCATCTTTCACCCACCATAAGGTATGTCTGTGACAACCAGTCTCAACCTAGGACAATCGCAAAAAAAAAAAGCAGAATAGGCTTGCCAGAGTCCTCCACAAGTCTTCCTCGCATACGACTAAATGTTTATGTGATGCACCGTTACCAATGGTAAATTACACCACCGAAGAAAAAATCATTGATGCACCCATGGAAATGATGAACTGGTGAGAAACCACCAGAAGCGAGGCTGACCATGATGGTAAAGTGTTATCCTGGGTAGCCTTCCATTCCCGTCAAAACATCCATGAAGGTTTTAAAGGTAAATGCACATAAATTCTGCTCCCATTACTAGGATATGTGAATTCCTCATCCATGGTTCGCCGTGCCATGAACATTATAATAAGCATTCTTAAGAAGATTAATACATCACAGACACCAGTTTAAGGTCGATCAACCATCACAAAGCTGCACATAGAAATGGCTGTAATTTCAATGATTGGTTGTGAGTTAGCAGGTAGTGGCTAGAAAGAAAACTTTGTTCAAGACTGTTGCAATACCAGGAACGGCAGACAGCATTCTGTAACCATCATATGTAAAACAAAAAAATAGGTACGCACACAAGGTTAGCATCGCAAGCCTTCATAATCTGCGGAAGGAGGTTATCAGAATCAGTGTGATGACATGACAGTTCAAACAGTCGTTGAGGGGAGGTACAAGAATCGGCTGAATTGATATTCTGGGATGGATGACAACTGATGGGGTAACGTAGCCTCTGTATACTTGCAAGTGCACTAAGAGAGGTACAAGATGTTATATTAAAAAATGACTTTTCTGTACACTTCCGTGTGCCTGTGAAGGCCACTGCTCAAGTGAAGCACTGTGAACAATACGACACAGCTTAATAATTTACCGTTTCCAAAAGAACCACATATAAAGGAGCAATAATTACATGCACATTATGTTTTCCTTCACATTAAACGAAAACTAAAATATTTACGGGGTACATTGTTCACGCACTTCCTTTAGAAAATTAAATTATCTTTCCAACGATAGGTCGCAAGATAAGATTGATCAATTCGTTTTGGAGATTCACGAGATTTAGTATATGGCATGGTCGCCATTTTGAGGACGTCATAATGTGCTTTCTTTCAAATTAAGCAGAAACTAATAGATTTACAGCGTACATTGTTCCGTTATTTCTTTCAGCAAATTAAATTCCCTTTCCAACGACACGTCGCATGAAAAGATTGATCAATTAGTTCCAGAGATAATTGAGAATTAGTATATCGCACTACAGTTATGTTTTTCTTCGAATTAAACCAAAACTAATAGATTTATGGCATACATTGTTCAGGCAAATTATCAAATTAAATTATCTTTCCAACAATAGGTCGCACGACAGGATTGATCTATTAGTTCTGGAGATAATCGAAATTTAGTACATCGCATGGTGGCCATGTTGATGACATCATCACAGCTATTTATCGTCACTTCCGGGACTGTCTCCCGGCATATTTGAAACTACAACATGTGAGCAGCTTCCATGTTCAATATGCAGCTTGTTGCCAGAACTGAAATGTTTTTGCAGTAACAGCATGTACTGCAAAACACACAAGGCTAGAATTCCGTGATCATTAATTAATTTCCTTTGCCTAGCCTAATAAAATATTTTGTCAAAGTGGCATCTTGTAGGGTTTGTGTTATTTATTATTTATTTTGCTGTTACCGTACACAAAGTACAATAGAGAGTAAAAGAATAACAAAAATAAATGTGCGACAAAAAAAGTATGTATGCAAAAACTCTGCAAGAAGGTGCATCACACTATATTTCATCTGCATCCTAGAGATCTGTCACACCTTGGATGTGATCATGGGCACGCAACCTCAGGGATTTCATGTTCTCGTCTGTCCAGATCTTGCACTAGCTGCCAATGCCCAACAATCCCTGGGCCACTGCTCCTCCCAGACAAAACCTTCAATTATCTGTGCTTTCATTGGCAGCAGGAACAAGGGTGTTACCAAAGGCAAGGTTGAAAAGCCACAGTGTGGTTTGAAGCAAGAGCATGGATAACTCAAAAAGTAAGCACTCTTGACGTCTTGACTACACGATTGATGGCTGGGAGACCAACGTGGAAGGTATGCCACCCTCTTTATGACACTGTGGTAGATGCCGGTCAGTTCCAGGAGAGTGTCCGTGCTGGCACCCCCGGGGTCACAGATCCCATGAACCGAAGTATTGGGTTAATTCTGAATAAACTGCGAAAGCATGGTAGAGGCAAAAGTCCCACAACGTGGGGAATGACAGCTGAAAAGACAACAGTGGTAAGTCGAACTGATTCGTCAAACTTTTGAACACAATAAATCGAAGTGTAGGACTTATAATGCTGAGGTTGTCTTCATTCTGCTTTCGTAAACTAACATCATATTATTGTAACAAGTTCTGATATATTTAAACCAGAAAGGAAAGGGGGGAGGTGATTCAGAATAGGGGTAAGTTGTTCTGCATTACGCCAAGGATGGTAGGAGAACATACAGTACCTGGGAATCCCAAATAAAGATGCGGTAGACTGCCGTAATCAGTAGAAATCCAGGCAAATGGTAGAACTGGCGACAGCATTCCGCCTTTCCAATTCTTAGCTAAAGAGAGGGAACGTGACGCTTCCACTCACTAAAACGCAACACGGTAAAGTATTGAAGGCTCGCAAGGCAGGTCGAGGACTGACTTGAAACTTTCTCGTAATCAAACTGGCGGCATAATTCCTCTCCTACCCTCCCTGGCGTCGCGGAAGACGTCAGTGGCAAAAGGGACGAACAGGACATCTGAGACAAGATGAAGCAGGAGTACCAGACTCGGGTACCGTGAAGCTCGGTAGATCAAAAGAATGGACGTAGGTTGGATCAGGGTAACCCAACAGCCAAACTGAAGATCGAAGTGTGCCGTGCGAAAGTCTTGAAGCATAGGTAAAGGAAGATTTTCTCTTTTTTGCTTTTTTTTTTGGTGATGATGCTTGAACCAACAGGAGAAAGCATGAAACGAGGTACCAGGGCCAGAGTCAAGAGTTATCATTGGTTATCCCAAATAAGATGATTTGGTGCAGAGCACGGGTCTTAACAGAGTTGTCTTGAATAGAAAAATGTTTTGCAGATGAAAGGCAAGCTGTAGTTGCGCAGAAGGCGTGTTGAAGAGAACAAGGCTTATAGGCTTAATGAAGCGTGGAAGCAGCTTTCTGAGAGAGGCTGTGACAGAAGAATTGCCGACATGCGAAAGGAGTTAAAATATCAGAATTTTTGAAACAAGTTCTGACCAAGGTTCCTCAAAATGACGCAATGTATAATGGTGAAGTATTGAAACGATCTTAATACTGAAGGCGAAAGCTGATAGAGTAGCGCTTGGCTGTGGCACGGCAGGTTGCGGAATAAGTCCCTAGGGACGTGCTCCAAGCACTGAATGACGCTGCGGTAGACAGGGATGAACGTGGCGTTATCAAACTGCCATACTGAGTTTGGAGTATACTTATTTGGAGGAATGGAAGAGGTTGCCAAGAGGCAGACGGAACCATATTGTTCTGTCGCTGAAGGAGCACCGCCTACTGCGGATGCGCTGCTAGTATACCTACCCTCGAGTATGCTTGCCAGGCCTGGTCCCCCTGGCTGCTAAAGGACGTTGACCTTGTTGAGTCGGTTCAGCGTAGATACACGAAGTTGCTGACCAGCCTTTATAGGTACTCTTACCTTTAACGCCTAACGATCTTAAATCTTGACAGCCTGGAATTGCGGCATCCCAAGGCTGACTTGATTCTTGTCTTTTAAAATTTTACATGATCGCATCCCCTCTGTCTTGCCCTTCTTCGAAATTTCGGACTTTACTAGGACTAGAAGCCACGCTTTCAAACTTGTTCGACCACCCTTTACGCAGGACTGTAGAAAATATTTTTTCTCTGTCCGTGTTGTTCCGGTGTGGAATGATCTTCCTGATCGGGTTGCCATGGCTTCTACTGTTGCGGCTTTTCGTAGGGAACTCAACAGCGTTGATTCGAGGAGCCATTTACACCGTCCTGAGTTCTTCTTTTTACCACATGCTTAGTCTAGCTATACTTTCTTTGGTTGTAACTAGACACGTAACATTGTGTTGATTTATTTACTTTTTAATCTACTGGATTAATTACTTGAGGGTTGATGTTAGTGGCGCATTAATGCACCCTTTCTTCCTCTCTCCGCCTTTCTCTGGCGGTAAAAATTTTATTATTACTGTTTATTAGAAGAGGAGCTCCCAATCTCCAGGGTGGAACGTGATGGCTTACAGCCACGACCTCGGTTGAAGGGCTGGTCAAAAGAGAAGATGGAGCCGTATGACGCGGGTCGAGGCGCCCGTGCTTTCATTTTTGTTCGAGTCTGGGTGCAATCGGTAAGTGTCCATACAGTGGCTTGCGTGTAGCCGACAACCGACAGTGTTGGAGGCACCAAACATGTTGTAAAGGCAACAGACAATGGAGAGAGAAGCTGAATCTTGGAGGTAGCGAGGTCTAACTGGAAATGATGTCGGAAAACTTGAGGCTGGAGACGGGCGTGAAGAATGACCAATTTGAAATAGTCCTGAATGAACGCAGCCGCAGGAAGAATGTTTCTTGTACATCGCCGAGTATGAAGATCGACAGGTGTGATGCGGGGGATGCGAGGGAATGATAGACGGCATGATGACGGCGATAGGGTTAAAGCCGAAGGGGCTGATCCGATAGTTGCGGAAGACATGGTCCTCCAGGTATGCATGTGCTGGAAGTGACAGAGCGAACCAGTACTGTCGCAGGTGGAGGAGGTCGAGAGCTGAGCGACCACCTTCACAGAGGTTAAAGAGAACATGTCACAGTTCTCAAAGGCTGAGAGATAGCACAAGTGCCGTGGAGCAACACAGGAGGCTGCAGGGCGGAAGGAGGAGATCTGTGAAGAGCTTGACGAAAGTAGGTGCAGCTGAAGGTTTATTGGTGTAGGACCTGAAGTAAGAGGACCTGTAGGACCTCGTGGCTTGGCTGCTGAGAGGGCAGAATCAGAGAAATGTTCCGGAGCTGCGCAGCATCTTGAGAGCAGTGAGGGATACTATATGAAAAAGGTCGAAAGGGGCAGCGTGCATGACTGGAGCAGAGCTGGCACACCGTCACCAAACTGGGATTGTGAAGACAAGCTGGAAGACTTGGTCCTTGCGACAGGAGGCCCCCCCTTCAGAGCGCAGATGTATGAGACGAAGTCACAGCATGAGTATCCAAGATGGAAGATGTAGTGTTCAACTAAGCAGTGTTTCGTCTGGTGTAAAAGAAATGACAGGTGAAAGGTTTGGTGATGAATCAGCGGTTGCCAAAAGAAGACAGGTTGAAGGCCAGAAGGGATCACCCGCTGGCGACAGGAAAAGCAGACGATATGCGCAAATGGCCTCACTCATAAATCCGAAGATTTGGCCTTTGGTGGGAGAGTAGCAGGAACTGCAGCTGTAGCTGGAGACAGATCCTAAGCGGGGGAACTGGACAACAGGTTTGGAGCAGCCTCAGCCGGTGGGAGAGGGCGTTATGGCCCGCGACGTTTTTCTTGACTATACTTGATTTTACTTGTTTTGACTTTACCTGACTTGATCCTTTCCTGGGACCTGACGTGTCGATTTAGCCTGGAACAAGTGGCGTTGACTTCACAAAGTCCGAAATGAAGAGCTGAAAGGCCAGGGGGTGAGGCCACAGACTGGTTACAGGGAGCAGGAGACATAGTGTCAGAAGCAGTGTTACCGGGGCCGAACACAATGCCTAGAAGGACAAGTGATGTGCTAAGGAGCTGACTTTCGAGGGACGCTTCTCTCGGAGCGCGTGTGAATCGTATCACAACATCACTGATCTGTCAAAAGGCGAAGGACCAACAGTCGGCACAGAATGACACATGTGAATGACGATAAGCAGAAGAGTTGCAAACTTCAGGAGCGAAGGACGACAGTGTGGAAGCGCTGCAACAACGGCCAGTTACCGAGGACAGGCAGTGAAGGATGATAGTCTCACTGGCAAAGGGCCACTCCCGGCAGTAGTGCAGGATGCCGGCGCAGAAAGGCTGCCAACGATAAGCGAAAGGCAGCAGGGAGCAAAAGGCGACAGTCTAGAAGAGCTGCAACGACAGGAGCAAGGGACGACAGTCAGGAATGCTATGACGGATAGAGATTGGCAACAGGCAGCAGAGGACGATGATAGTCTTGTTTGCGAAGGGCCATACTTGGCAGAAGTGCAGGAAGACAGCTCAGAAGAGCTACAATTGATAGGCAGCGAAAGGCGACAGACAGCCAAAGAACGCAGTCTATCTAGAAGAGCTGCAACGACAGTAACAAGGACGACAATCAAGAAGAGCAGTGGCGAAGGCCAGTGATCGGCGACAGGCAGCGAAGAACGATAGGTAGCACAGGACGACAGGAGCGAAGAGCAACAGAGTTGGAGAGGCTGCTGCTTCTACTGAAAGAAACGAATGGCTCTATCCATGAGCAGATGGACTTGATCCCTTGAGAGAGGGTCACTGGACGGCGCAGCAGGTCGAACGAAAGACGAGCCCTGCGATCAACAAGAGTAGATGGAAGACAGACCAAGAAGAGCGACAGTAGTACGAGTTGCAGCATTGTCATGTCATTGACACTTGACTTGGTGCTTCAACTTGGTGTAGATTTCCTAGACTCGATGAAGCCCCATCTGGAGAGCCTGGAGGTCCAGAGTTACGGTCATAGCCTGGCCACAAAGAATGGAAGACGACATAGCAGTGATGCCTGTAGGCCCAGAAGGAGACGATGGAAGTGTGGGCGACAAACACGGAGGAGAGCCGGCAAGCGATAGGTGATGCGTCAGAAAAGTCTGATAACTCTGGAAGTGGAGAAGAAGGCCGACGACAGAAAGAGCCAGCGACAGATTGGTCGGTGGCGAGGCCTTTCGAGAAGGTTTATCCTTCGAAGAACCCTTGGTCCAAGTCACACTATCACTGGTCAGAGGCACGATTGTCGACTAGCGACAAGCTGGAATCCAAGGCAACGAAGGCATAAAGCAAGGACGTCCACACGTCACGCTGATGCATGCGCATATGGGTTATCGAGCTGGCAGTAGACCTAAAATCTAACTTCTCTAAGGAAAGAGCATTTGAGAACAAGAATGCGAAAATTACAGCTAATTTATATTTAGGCAACAACTAGAAACTGGTTTGTTTGTTTTTTTTAGTTATTGTCTTTTGACTGGCATTGAAATTTTTTTAGTACAGATGAGAGTCTACGACCAGAGTTTTAGTACAAATTGCATACTCAACTCTGCTTGAATTTAACGAATATCGGACAAACACCTCTACTCAATACTCGGTACATCATTTGATACACCAGATTTTATTTTGTCGCAATAGCTCCGTACTCGCCATGGTAGAAAAAAAGGCACTCATTACAGCCGTACTAGCTAACTTTAGTAACTGTAATAAATCTTCAGCTTACCGTTCTCGAGGCCTGACATTGGTAGGAAGTTCTTGCCACTTTGTTGTTTTCAAATCTAGGCGATGCACATCGATTGAATATTCGTATCCAGTGGTACCACCAATAGAGTACAACCCACCATCAACCAAGACTATAGCCTGCAGAAAGTAAACATGTTTTAAACCCTCTTAAGCGCACAGTTTGTATAAACATCATCTTATCTTGTGTGCTGCTACCAACCTGGCCGTATTGTTTGGGAGGAGCATCTCCAAACGTTTCCAATTCTTGCCATTCATGAGTCTTCAAATCACAAAGATGGACACTGTTGCTGCTACTAAACCCAAAGGGAACACCAGTTCCTCCAAATACCATCAGTTTTCGGCCACACAACAGAGCTGAAAATAAGAAAATAACCTTTAAGTCCACATAATATCTTGACATCTAGCAAGACATCAGTATTATAAAGAAACACTGCTACACTTTACCAAACAGTCCTTCAAAACCGTTTTAGGGCGAATTTTTCGACAGTTTGTATTTTGGTTTTCCATACAAAATACAAACTGTCAAAAATTCACCCTAAACCACACGTGGTTTGAAGGACTGTTTGGTAAAGTGTAGGAGTGTTTCTTTATAATTTGAATTGTACCAAGTAAAATGAGCCTATCGGCCTTTAAAAAAAACATCATCAGTAGACCCATTTCCCACTCCTTGCCCTAAACTTAGAGATGTGCGATACTCAAAAAATTCGAGCCGAGCCGAGTATGCAACGTGTACTTGAACTCGACTTGTCGCTTGTATCTGTACTCGGAAAATTCAAATCCGGTGAAAATGCGATAACTTCGCCAATTTTTTACCGTTTTTCACATTCAAATATACCAAATTCATCATCTTGACGAGAGCTTTCCAGTGGGGTAAATTAAATTCACTAGCTCAAACCATTTCAAAGTTACATCCTAAAAACTGGAAAACCAGTAGTACACGTTGATTCACACAGTCCGTTAAGCAGCATTTTAGTTATTATTACACTAACAAAGTGTCTTGACCAAATACTCGAACTCGGCTCGATACACAATTCTTCTGTTAGAAACTCGGCTCGGCTCAATTAAAATTATTCTACTCGCACACCCCAACATAAGCTTAATGCTAAACTTACTGTATTACACAGGACGGAAAGCCAATGGGCCTTAGATGGGTTAAATAAATAACACCCATTTATTTAACCCATCTAGAGCCCACTGGCTTTCCGTCCTGTATAATCCATTATTTCATGCTTTATTCTGTGTTCCTTTCGAGTTCACTGGTGTGTAGTGCGCAAGCAATGCGCCCCTCCAGTGGCGATTGGAAAAGTGTATGTTTAAATGTATACAAGTTAAGTGTTAAATGCTGGACCTTTCCTTTTGGCCGTGTCAGTAGGGCTCAGCAGTAGGACCTCTTCCATTGATTTCAAAGGTCGTGGGTTCGATTCCCCGCTCAGGAAGTAAGTCCAAAAGACAACGTAAATAGGTTTGCATCCGTATTTATTTAAACTTACTGTATTGCATTTCTTATTTCTGCGTTTCACAACTGGACAAAATGCATTTTAACCTGAAAAAGGATGTTTTTTCAGACCTATGTTGTAGCACTCCTACAGCCAGGATTAGATTTCTCTAATATACGTAGATTTTCTTTTAATCACCCACTTGAAATTCTCACCGGTGCTTTCTAAATCTGAATAATTTCAGCTCTTTCGTGTTTTATAGACAGGGCCATAGCCAAGGAAAAAATTCACCCCATGACAGTTTTGAAAAATTCAGAATGCCACAATCCACAAACACCCACAAATTCATTACAATTTGTTATGTCGTACTTAAATAAGTGTGCGTCATTGGCCAAACTGTCCCATGTTCTTTAATCAGCCTTTTTCATACGTTGTAAAACCTGATTCGCGAGTTACTTCTGTGATTCGTGATAATGTTCTTTTTATCTCTCGCCACGAGATTTACCCCCCCCCCCTCCCCCCATGTGATTGTGGGGTTTCGTGGGGTATGCCTACATTCTAGTTTATGCAGACTGAATTTTCTCTCTAGACTAACGGAACATTTTAGCAACTTTGTTCTATGGTTTTTCCCTGTAACTTCTGAATGGTTGATGTTAATATACTTTGCAGCATCACTTATAAGCTGTGAAATACAAACACTTCAAATGGTATACAGTAAAACCTTGTTACCTCGAACTCGCTTAAGTCAAACAATTTTGTGCTATTTGGTTTGCCCAATGCAAAATTAAAGGGACACCTGACCTGCCTTACAACAGCCAAATAAATATGGATGCAAACCTATTTGCATTGCCTTTTGGACTTAAATGTCAGACTGCCTGAGCGGGGAATCGAACCCACGACCTTTGAAATCAAAGGCCGGAGTCCTAATCGCTCAGCCATACTGACATGGCAAAATCGAGCCCAATTGGCTTTCTGTCTCGTTTATAATAGTCGCACGCTGATCGCCATCCGCGCATATGGCATCGCAAAGGTCAACTGAGACAGCAGCTGCGTTCCTCGCAGCGAACAACGTATCTACTGTCTCAATTGGCATTGTGCCTAATAGACAAACCAGCATGAACGCATTAATCGTGTCGTCACAAACCGGAATGATTCTCATATTTTAACATCACAATTTATAATTTTCTAGGCTAGTATCTTATAATTTTGCTTCCGCCATCTATTGGAATAATTAATTTTAATTTTTACCGCATTAGTCTTTTAGATTTTTGATGTCATGGTAGTCATTAGAAAATTAGTACATGCACACACACAGATGAAACGTCATGGTTATTGTAAGCACGCAAAGGTTCATAAACTGCGGGACGCAGTAAATATAGTTAGTTATTATTCAACAGAAAATCTCCTAGATGCCATATTTTAAAACAGATTTTTACCAAGGGATTGACTAACTATAAGGAAATAGACTTTGGGGCCATACTTGACGTGGAGGATCGAGAAAAATGGCAATGGGAGGAATGTCCTTTTAACCTCGTTATTTGCAAACAAATATCGGTTAACTCAAACTCCAGATAGTAATTTTACTACTTGACACCATGCATTCTGTGCCGCTTTTGTAGCCGAAAAAGTATTACTGCTGCTTTTACCGAGGAATTAGCAGTACAGCAGTAGTACATTTCACAACCAATCTGCACTTAGCAAACATTGGATGCAAAGATGTACTCAGTATTACCCAGGCCAATAGCCTGTCTTGTTGTTTAATGCGTTTCCGTTTAACTCACACTCCGCTAGCTTGCCTAATGGTCAGAATGCATGGTGGAATTACCTGGAGTTTGAGTTAACCGCAGAGACGTAGCGACAGGGTAGGCGAGGGAGGGCGCGCCGTCCCCCCACTCATTCTCCCAGTCGGCAAATTTGTGAAAAGAATTAAACTGTCGTTGGACGTGCACTTGTTATTATTTGTTACACGGGAGTCGGCATTTCACCTTTGCTCATTTACTTTTTTCTCCTTCGGGAAATTCTTTAAAGATATCATACTTTCTTTGCATATGCATGTTATAATTTATTATATGGGAGTGGGAGGCAAAAACGACTCGGTATTAATGCACCGTTGCTGATTGCCTCTTTGTCAGTCGGCAAATTCGTAAAAGTTGAGTTAATGTTTCGGAGCAGAATACAAAATTTCCTATGGAAAAAAAAAGGGAGTTGTTTTATCACTTTGTTTCGTTTCTCCTTTCTGCAGACTTTTCATTTTTCTAAGAATCGTCACTTCGTAACTTACCTTGGGAAGGATTCAGTCTCCACCAAGGGATCTCGTGTTGACACGTGCGCAATAAGGGTCATCCTAACTAAGAAAGCGAAGGAACTATTTGTTTATTGCAAACTGAAGTGTTCGTCGCCACCATGGTGAGTACTTGCTAGTTGTACGGCCGTAGGCTGACTGAAATTGATTGTCCCTTACCAAAAAAATTTTAATAATCAAAAACTATCATCGTTGAAAGCTGTTTCCGTAAAGAATTTAGTGCACACAAATTTCTGTTTAAAGTATGAAAGAGCGCAAAATGAAATACGGTAAGCAAATTTAACTCGTTCAGTTTTATTGAGATCCTAGAGAAAGCCCGTGCTACGCACAGCTGGTCTTAAGATGCACCGCTTGCAACACTGGTACGGTTTGGCTTTGGCTGCTTCATATTTGGACACGTTTATACAATGTTCTCTACAGACTTGACCATTTGTCCAGAAAGCTAGTTCTTAGCTCATTTGAGAGATCTACTTCTGGAGATATGCTCTTTATAGAAATAGAAATTTCGATCAGTTTTATTGTTGTACATTATCTTAAACATTGTTTTTATGCAACAATGCCAATCAGCAAAAGTCACACGCTTAAACAAATGCTAACAATGCTGGTGAGCCAATAATTCACCCGCACTTTCAGGAAGAGTGAAGAGCAAGCAGTATCCCTATTACGAATTGGTTTATATAAATGGTTTTACGTCACTCTCCCGTGTAAAAGCTAAACTGTTTGTTGCCCATTTGGCTTGCCGTCCTGTATTAGAAATAATGGACAAAGCCGCTTAAAGAGAGCTGCACACCAACCAACTTCCTAAAGAAAGACTTGCACTGAATGAGCAAGCAAAGCAAGTGAAATTCTGTGCATTTGCAGCGAGTACAGAAAACCAACTTGGTATGTCAAAGTATCCCGAATTAGAAAACAAAAACGAACTTGTTTGATGTTTAAGGTAAGGTTTAACAGATCCGAAGTCAAAATAGCAAAGAACACAATTAAAATTTTCTGCAAGATTTCACATACCACACTGTTTCTGTACTATTTTGTCCACATGAAACCTTACTGCGGTATTCAACCATGAGACAAGTAAATAAAATTAAAACATCATCCCAACTTTCAAAATTATTTTAAGATTAATATAGTCAAGTCGCTCCTTTCTGTTCGTCCTATCGATACATACACCACTTTTCAAGATCTCGTATTCAAGACTTCAAGACTGGTATTTCATTTTTACTTTCAACGACATTTCAGAGTTTTCAAGGACATTTCAGAGTTTTCAAGGATTCGCACGAACCCTGAATTACTTAATCTGTAGGTCTGTACTAAGCACACTACTACTAGTTTTTACGGTTTTTTAGTGATGTCGTTTAGCCTAGTAGAATGTACTAATCTGGCCTATCGCGTCTACAGTAAAAAGTGTAAAAAAAATGTGAATACAGCAGTAAGGTTTCTTGTGGACTAAACAGTACAGGAACAATGCGGTATATGAAACCTTACAGAAAGTTTAGTTGTGTTCCTTTGTTCTTTTGATTTCGGATCTGTTAAACCTTACCTTAAACATCAAAACAGTTCGTTTTTGTTTTCTAATCACAATAAAGTCGCTAAAATATCTACGGCCAACCAAATATACATTCATAGCGAAAGCAAAGCACCAGTGTACGGCACCACAGCGACTTGCATTTTTCGAAGAAGAGGCGCTTAGCTGTATTTAAATTATTAACTAAAATTTAGTCGTGTTAGTGGTTAAGTTAAAATAGCGTAGAACGATGGACGATTAAAAATTAAAGAGTCCCAATTGTTTAAAACTTCAATGGGTTCAACGATGGAAATCTGAGGGAACGATAAAGAACTAACAGTTTAATGGAAATTACTAAACCATTTAGGGCCTTATTAAGCCACCAAGTTTTCGTGATTCACAGTATATATCAGAACAAATGTTAGTGTCACCAACTTTCACCTCCCAACCGCGGTCACTTCAGTTCACGGAACACCTTGCTGGAAAATTAAATAAATGCTTTGGGACCGGAAACTTGGTGGGAGCCATTTTACTACTAATATCAATAGTTTTAATAGCAAATATTTGTAGTTTCTTTCAACCTTTTAGTTTTTGGATTTAATCAAAATGACGATACAAATAACTATTTTAATCACTGTCTCTATTAATCGGAAATGCGTTAAAAATTTACTAATATGAAGAAAATAAACATGGAACTTCTAATTTTAAGTTAAAGGCAGTGGCGACACTACAATAAACTGGCTAAGGTAAAGCAGACTGACAAGTTCAGGAACTGGAAATTTCGACTAGCCTTTGATCCCTAGTGACCAACAATATCCACTTTTTTTTAATTGGTCCGTCCTCAACCCCCTCCCAGCCTCCAACCCTCTACAGCAGTCAGTCCACCTCCAATCTCTGCTTAGGCACTATTTTTACATGGGTGGGCAGGGCAGCCGGGTAGTACTTTAATCGAATCAAACAGACACATAAATGCTGACTGACTTTTCACCAGCTGGATGTCGCCATACGACATTTTAGATTTGTGAGCTGTTTGATGAATATAAACTACGTTGAATTTAACTTCATTAAAGTACTTGCAGTATGTTTGTTATCTGTAATGGCACCCCTACATTGGGGCTCCTTTTTGCCGTTTTTTTTGCCGTTTTGCACTTTCCTGTCCTTTTCGAACCATGAAGAACCAAAAGCAAAAACCTTGAAACAAAGGCTATTCTAAGCTCTTCGAGGATCTGTAACACTAATTACTAATTAGACAAGAAGACATGTCGCAAAAAGTAAAAAAAAAGTCTTCCAAAATGTGACGAGAGCCTCCGCCCTCACCTATTTTGCTCTTCTGCGGGTGCCCTTGTTCATCTGTGTGCAGCTTAGGACGAAATTAGTCCTGTTCTTGCAAAACTAATAAATTCACATTGGTCATCATGATTCGTTCATTAGCATTTTGCCCAAACGAAACCTCTGCAACCCTTGTGTAATTGCAGAGAGAAATACCGGACAGCGTTGATATTCTAGTTTACTTCATATCAATGCTACGCGCTTATATGGGGCATTCGAGATAGTTTGGCCATTTACATAGAAACAAAGTTACTAATAAAATTAGCGGTAGAAGTCGGCAAATCTTGAGTCATAGTAGGATTTTTTTGGCCTTCCCCCCCCCCCCCCTCCTTACTACGGCTTCGCTATGCTCCTGGTTAGCCGATATTTGTTTGAGATAACGAGGTTAATTTTGCATTGGGCCAACCAAATAACACAAAATTGTTTGACTTAAACGATAATTTGACGTAAGCGAGTTTGAGTTAATGAGGTTTTACAGTATACCATTTGAAGTGTTTTTATTTCACCAGCTTATAAGTGCTGCTGCAAAGTAAGAAAGACGGTTAGAATTTTTCTGAATCCAAGTCAAATCCAGATACGAAAAATCCGGCTTCAGATCAGGATCCGGTAGATCCCTACATCACTAGTTGCCATACTTCAACCACTTCGCACACTCGTCAAAATGCAGATAATTACAGGGTAAGGAAAGTACTGGTGCAATCTATATCTGGCAAATTGTCGACAGCTTCATCGTGATACGCCGATAATATTCCGTAACATCTGTCTTCATCAGGCTATCACTATGTCCTCACCTCTTGGTCACATTGCTTGAGCATTTTTGAAAGTTGGCGGTTGTCGTAGCCCTCTGTACTTAAACAGCCGTCGGTTCCATTTTCTCTCAAACAGAGCGCTGAACTCACTGCTGATAATAAATTCGATGTTGGGATTGGAAGGGCCCTGTAAATTCATGATGGGTCGATTTCTTTTACAATGTTCTTGCACGGCAAGGGACTACAATCCCTTAAGTCGTCAATTACTCCCAAAATTGGACACCAAGAGCAACCGCATTAGGGGATTGTAATCCCTTGCCATCCAAGAATGTTATAAAAGAAATCGACCCCTCATGAATTTACAGGGACCTTTCAATCCCAACAGCGAATTTATTCTTAAGAGCGAGTTCAGCGCTCTGCTCGAGAGAAAATGGAGCCAACGGCCGTTCAAGTACAGAAGGCTACGAAAACTGCACACTTTCAAAAATACACACAGCAATGTGAGCCAAAGTGAGGACGACATAGTGAGAGCCTGATGAAGACAGATGTCAAGTGATGTTACCATCTTTATCGTGATAAAGCTGTTGAAAATTCGCCAGATATAGACTGTGCAAGTACTTTCAACAGACGGATCTTCAGACGGATCTTTATCAGTCGCTTAGCACCCACCACCACAGTGGATGACGTATCTTTTGCAGTTTGAGGATATCTTAAAGCTGACGTGAACTGTATTAAGCTGAACACTAAATATGACTCTTATTCGTCGTTCTGCATCGAACTCAATGGCGCTGATGTGGATGCGGTAGCTCAGATGATCCCATGGCCGGAGGGCACTCTCATCAAGCCATTTAAATGAAGACTACCAATATCCAATGCCAAAACCTTAAATCGTCCCTCATCCTCAAAAAACGGGAAATGGGCAGGGCGTTAGCATCCCCTGCCTGCGCTGTCAATCTTATTCCCTCCTGCCCTCCCCCTGCTGACAGCTGTGTTCCCCCTTGACACTCTCATTCTACCAATCCTATTGACAACTTTCACTCGCAAGGACCAACCACCAACAATGTTCCGACTAATGATAGTATGAAACGATACCGCCCAGCTGGCCATAACGTTGTCATTCTATACACCAATGCTCGCTCGCTAGAAAATAAGTATGACGAAACCGTTGCCCTGCTTTCCATTTACCATCCTGATCTCTTCGCTGTCACTGAGACCTGGTTCTCCGCTACTTTCTGCCCACCAGCCTTCCCGGGCTATGAACTGGTTGCTCGTAATGACAAACATCTGCATCACATTGGAGGCACTGCTATCTAAGCCAAGAACACTCTTTCCGTGTCAGCGGTTCTGACTGAGCAAGATTTCAAAGCTCTTCATGGATTACCCTTAAAATAGATACCCATCCATTCGTGTTTGGCACTGTGTACAGGTCGCCTAATTCGACCAAAGCCAACAATCAAAAGATGTCTGACCTCCTCGATCTGTTGCCAAAGGGTAATATCTTCATCACGGGCGATTTCAACTTTCGCGGCATAAATTGGGAGGCTCTCACGGCTTATCCTGAGGGAGAACCTTTTCTGGAATGTATGCTCGCCAAAAACCTTTATCAGCTTGTGTGTAGGCCTACCAGGGGTGACTCCATGCTGGACATCGTGCTTCGCTCTGATCCCGACTTGGTCGAATCCATTGATCACATTAGTAAACTTGGGCTCAGCGATCACGATATTCTTCTGGTGAGTCTATCGTTCTATCGTCCCGCTATTTGTAAAGCCAGTGCACGTTTTAATTACACCCAACACATCTTGCCAACTTAGACCTTGCATTCTGATGTGACCACCATGTGGGATGGCTTCACCACTGAGACTCTCGATTATCTGCAAAAGAGCAGCCTTGCCCCCCAATCTTGCTCCCCAAAGTGGCTCACCCATCTGACTTTCAAGGCTTTAAAGCGTCGAAATAGGCTGTGGTCACAGTATAGGCTTTCTGGGAACCCCCTTTATCTTTCTCGCCATGACGAATTGAATGAAAATCTCAAGAATAGACTGCGGTGGGAAAAAGATAACTTCGAGTCGCGCATGGCGGCCGCTGCTAAGAATTCTCCTAAACCATTTTTCCAGTACGCTAAATCTGCACAGAAATCTGCCCCCAGTATTGGTCCCCTGCGCGACTCGCAACTGCAGTTGAAATCTGAACCTGGTGAAATGGCAAACTTGCTCTGTGACACGTTTGCCGAAAATTTCCTCACTCTTGATGCTTCTGCTGTGAGCCTTCCTGTACTGCCAATGCACAACAAGTGTATTCCCCCACTTATCGTCAATGCTAGTACGGTGATCTCCGCTTTTAGGAGGCTCAAACCATCTTCTGCAACTGGTCCTGATGGCATCCCCTCCGGGTTCCTTGTGCATCACCAAGATAAACTGATTCCTTTTCTTATCAAGATGTTCCAAAACTTTGTAGACACAGGCTTCGTCCCACCAGAATTGCGCACTGCGATAATTACGCCTCTTTTCAAGAAGAGCTCCAGGCATGATCCTAGCAATTATCGTCCAATTAGTGTCACCACGCATCTGGGTAAAGTGCTCGAGTCAATAATCTACCAGCACATTTCCACCTTTACGACTAGCGAAGGTCTACTGAATGATGGGCAACATGGTTTCCGACCGAACCGGTCTACTGTTACCAATCTTCTCGAATTTTATTCTGACGTCTTCATCGCTCTTGACAACAATGTCCCAGTTGGCGCTATCTACACGGATTGTATTAAGGCATTTGATAGAGTCTCCCATCCCCTACTTATTCACAAATTGAGGCGGTATGGTATTGTGGGACCAATCCTGTCCTGGATCGAACAATGGTTAACCAATAGGATACAGTTTGTGGCGGTTAACGGGCATCATTCGAGAGCTATACCTGTTACCAGCGGTACTATCCAGGGTTCGGTCTTGGGACCACTATTGTTTCTGCTTTATTTTAATGACTTTGGAAACTCCTCGTCTTGTTTCGCGATTCCAAAACTCGTGCTATTCTCAACACTGGGAATGAATTCACTGACCTTCAGCACGATTTAAACAAGATGTTTGAATGGTGCGCTACCTGGAAACTTTCAATGCACCCTGAGAAAACGGTTGTGATGCATTTGGGAAGGTGCAACCCCGAAAAGGACTACTTTTGGGGAACATCCCAGCTCCCTTCCGTAAATCAAACTACGGACCTGGGGGTTACCATCGATAGCAACCTCAATTTTTCGGATCACGTTGCCTCTACCATCAAAAAGGCCAACACTGTCTCCCTCATGATCAGCCATACTATTTCTTCGCGCCATCCGGATGTTTATATGAAACTGTTCCTTGCCCTCGTCCGGCCTATCCTCGAGTATGCCACGGATCTGTGGCGCCCATTCTACAAAAAGGATCTCCGTGCGCTCGAGCGTGTGCAAAGACGTGTCACCAAATGTGTCTCAAACTTAGCAGATATCCCGTATCAAAGACGCCAGCATACTCTTAAACTGACTTCACTATGGTGAAGATTCGTTCGTGGTGCCACTATCACCCTTTACAAGATTTTGCAACAGGGCTACGGAGGGCCAGTTCTTCGCTCCCACTTCCAGGTCAATACCCGGGCACAAACGCGCGGTCATCCGCTAAAACTCGCTGTCAATTACCATCGACATGAGTGGGCGCGTCACACCTTTTTTGCCTGGAATATTCCCATTTGGAACGCCCTCCCGGGGACCGTTGTACTTACCTCAAGCACCAACGCCTTCAAAAATGCTTTTGATAAGCACTTCGCTGAAGCACCAGAACTAGTATACTTCTTTGAATAGGCGTACTGTCCATTGTATTTTTGTAATTTTTTTTCTTTTTTCCCTTTTGTGATTGTAGTGGTTGACTGTTTTTGTTTGCATATGGTATTATGTTTTGTTGATATGTTATGTTTTATATTGCATTTTGTAATGCCCGGAAGGGGCAATTTAACGCCAATTAATTAAAGTTAAAGTTACAGTTTCCTTGTCCTGCAATTGTCTGCACTTTGAAAATGAGTGCAGGAAGTGGTAGAAATAACGCTACTAGTGATGTATGCTTTCAAAGTACGTGAGATCACTACACTGAATGCCTGATGGATAGTAAGCAAACAACCAAAAATATTGCTAAACTACGATGTCAACTACCACATGTAACCAAAGCTATAAAATACTGTTGACGTAATAGTTGGGATAGTTTGAAGTCCCAAACATTAACAAATGATAGATAGTAAAAGATAAATAAATAATAATAGACAATTTGTATAACTTGCATTTTTTCCGTGATGCTGTGCAAAGTTCATAAAAAGGTTCTCGGGCTCCGCTACCTCACTAACTTTTTCGCTTCAACAAACGACTTATCGAGAATGCCATCGAGCAGAAAAAAAATAACTAAGTCCCAATGTGCAACGCGAATGTTGTGAGGGGTCCCCAAAAAACATGAGCAAGTACAGCCCAGTAGTCGTCTACCAGCCGAAGGAACAGAGGATCGAATCTCACGACTGGCTAACGCACAAAAGCGACTTACAAAATAGTTAAAAGTTGTGTGGTAATGCAAAAAAAAATTCAAAGACCCGCATCAATTTCTTTTTTGGGGTTTCTGAAATCTGATCTCAGATTTTTTGAGTCAACTTTTAGAAAACAGTTTTTTTTTAAATGACATGTTCGTTCGTGCAGGCCACATCTGAATATTAATTATTCAAATTATTTCTTCTCAGACCTAACAGTACTCGACGACAAATTGCAGGGGAAATTATCTCAATATTACATAATATTTTTTTCTGTGAGCGAGTGGTTAACCCATGGAATTCTCTGCCGGTTTCCGTTCATTCAACAACCAACCTGTCATTCTTTAACGCCCGCCTTGATGAGTGGAGGGCATAATCCCTCGGGTTCTTATCTGGGGGTGAGGGGGTGGGTATATTTGAGGTTTTCCTCAACGCCATCTTCTTTATCTTAATAAAAATGCATCAATTTTTTTTAACGCTAATAAAAATTAACTTCAGTATGACCCAATCAACAAATGTGCAAAAACTGTTCGGTGAAGATTGTGGCTTTCACACGACCTTTCACTAGTTTCGCCGGTATCCAGCAAATACATCACCAACAATTCATGGCACACACAATTCATCGTGTGTACAAACACATCGCACGGGCAATTCATTGCACATTTTAATTAATCTAATCGTACATTATAAAGCAAAGTTTCACAGCAAAAAAGAAGAGTACCGCAAGAATCTCCACCACAACCATGAGAAAAATTCTTCGGCCAAAGCGATACACTAGGAGTAGGGAGGACGGCAGTGGACAGGAAATGCCAGTGTATTGACCCTTCTCCTGGCATTCTAATGTATAACTAACCAGTACATGGGGGGGGGCGGGGTCCGTTTGTTACCATTAAGGTAATTTTCTTGTTTGGGATGGAGACCGAAGCAGTTTTTTTGCAAATTCTTGCAAAAGGAGGAGGGGAGTGGCAGTATTTAATTCAACTACCCATCCAAATTTCGTTATGATTTTGCCGTTCATTCTAATGCTTCCAGAGACTAGCGCTAAAGTCTTTGTTGACTAGATGAACAATGTTGGGGTGCGACGGTTCCTTGTAAATTTATAATTTTGGCATCCATTCTAGCGTGTTATTGGATAGCAAGAAGCTCTAGTCCTTAGCAAGTGCAAGCCACTCCTTGTGTCAGTAACCAAGAAGAATGTTAGTTACACTTGCGAGGACTAGAGTACCTTGCTATCCACGAACATGCACGAATGGACGCCAAAATTATGAATATACAAGGACCATCGCACATTGGTTTTAGTCAACAAAACGTTGAGCGCTAGGCTCTAGAAGCATTGGAATGAATGGCAACATCATACAGAGAGCTACAGCAAGCACCAAATTTCAAAACCACAAACTATGATGTAGCATTGAGAAGGAAATGAACTGAACTTGAAGCCTGAAGAAGACAGATGTATAAGTCCCTACCAACTACTGATTATATGCTGTTGAAAATTTGCTAGATATTGTGTATACAAATATATGACTTTTTGAAAAGGAGTGTGGTGCAAAACGAACGAGTAGTTCCCGATTATAACAACCAATTGAAAAAATAAGCGTTCGTGCAAAGTAAGGGTGATAATACGATTTTGTGGTTGAAGGGTTGTTTTTACGTAAAAGATGTCTATCACCTTTCATGTCCAGACTTGTGTGCTGAACGTTTTTGCGTCACATGATGCTTTTGATTTGTTGACGTTACAGCCCAAAAACCTTTTTAGGGGGATTAAGTCCTCCCCTCCCACTTTTCAGGGTGGGGGTTGAACTTGCTATCATAGCTTTTTTTCGTTATCCTTCATGTGTATCTATACCAAATTTAATGCTTTTCACACAAAATGAACAATTCTTTCAATTTTTGGCACTTTTATTTCCATTACGGCGCATACAATGCCTTGATCATGATTCATTAGTTAGTACCACTTCCGGTAGGTACTTCCGGTTGTGTTTGGTATCATTGGAAAGGAAATGTCAAGAGGAACAATAAAGCAGGGTTGCAATTTCACCAACCGAGAAAGGGATTCAAAGTGTCATATTCAGACGCCATTTTGAAAAACTGACGTCTTTTCACTAACACATTATTACCACTTCCGGTAGTTACTTCCGGTTATGTTTTTGGTATCATTGGATAGGAAATTTCAATTTCAAATTTCAAAGGAAGGGTGTGTAATTTTGTTAACTATGAAGGGGAATTCAGTGTTTCAAAATATAACAGTGAAAGTGTCGAATTTGGGCACCATTCTGGAAAAAATGGCCTTTCCACCTATGATATTTTGGTAGACTTTTGATATGTTAATTACGACAGTTTTCATGGCAGAATGCCTTAGTTTCATCTTTGAACTAATTACTTCAAGGTTTGACCAATTTTTTCGATATATTCAGGCGCCTAACATACGAGCTGCATAAACTGTGTATACATATTGATGGGTGCCTATAAAAGTACGATTGAATGGCCAAAGTTGTTGAACTTTGATCGAATCCTTACCGGATCAATTCCGGATTTTTGCGGTTACCGTGTCTGATCGGTATCAGCAAGTTTCACAGAAATATCTATAACTCAGGAACTGTTCGAGATTACAACATGCACTTTGCGGCGTTTTGCTCAGGAAATCATTGACTATCTTTTAGCTGTTGGGTTCCATTAAAAAGTTTTTTTTTTTAAATAATTATTGGACATTTGAGGAAAACTACACCACTTATAAAAATTTAGATATTAAATTTTGAACATCTTATTTTTTAATTGGATCAGTATCGGTATTGGATGGGTAAAATTAGCATCGAAGTAGCCTTTGAATATCTTTTATGATGACGTGGGTTTCAATATTGTGTTTTAGCAGATGACGGCCACTAAAACTTTATAGAAACTAGGAGAGGGTGGAAAGGGGTCCGTTGGCCATACCAAGCTCTGACAATCTCTTCCAACAAAAAGAAAAGAAAGCCTCACCCATAGTTGATTTTTCAACTTACGGTAGTGTGCTTCAGAACCATTATTTAAATTTTGGGCCGTCTTAGTTGCAAGTTTTTTTGAAAATTAAGTACACTAACACTACAATCACGACTAGCTCAGTTTTATACCTGCGTGAGAAGCCAATTCCTTCGGTGTAACCCCATTAGTTTTCACTTTTGTCCAAGAACGGGAGGCCAGATTAAAGCGCCACAGCTGAAACAAAACAAAATCATCATCAATAAAGACAAATAAGTAACTTCTGCAAAATTACTAAAGCCACACCTACGACAATTTTTGCTGCCAATCGGACCAATTTTGCACACTTTTTTTTTAATTCTGCAGCATCAAGGTACAAGAAAATACCCCTTACCATTTCGAACAACACAAGCTTGACTATAACTCTTAGAATAAAGGGCAACACTTCATTAAAAAAAAGTGTCAAAGCAAAGTCTTAAATAGTGCAGTAATTTTTTTCTGGCAGCAAAGTAAAAGTTCTTGTACACAGTTTTACGCAGCCATTATCTTACCATCCATCGACTTATTCACACTAGAAATGTTAAATAATAAAGTGGTGTTTGCCACCAAGCAAAATTTCCTTGTTTTTGTAGCATTTTGTTGTGTTTTAGGAGGTATTTTGGACAACTTCCACTGCAAATGAAGGTTAAAATTTAATTTAACTTAATCAGCACACAATTTTAAAATAACACGTCTACAAACACAGAAAATGCGGCTGCTGTCGTCACCCTTTTAAGCGGCCCTAGAATACACACGTGCAATGCGATATACGAACTGAAAGGCTTTCCTGCCACGCTTTGCTGAGCCGCCCTGCTAGCATCAACTGAGCACACATGAATAAGTAAATATTTCACCACCCTACGAAGGACAACGAGCTTGACATCGAGAAAGAGACTTAGTGAAAAAAAAATAAAATAAATGCTTCAAAACATGGCGCTATCCAAAGCAAGCTTCAACAACTGGTCAACACAAAACTTAGACAAAGCCCAGCACAGCCAGCGGAGTCCAAGATTCTCAAAAGTAAGCTTGGTTAAGTCAGCAATGAGAGAGTAGGAATCATTACTTACAAGGAAGTAGGCTAGCTTCGTTACTGTGAACCACATTTTAACTAAAAAAGAATACCTTAAAAATTCATTCAAAAAATGCTCTCAAGACGCCACATATTAGACACTGCAGTATCAGAAATTGCTTCAGCCCCACTGGGGGGGACTGTGCAGAGCTTCCCCAGATCCCCTAGCTAATTTGGTTTGGCTGTAGCCTACCACTTTAAATTTGCATTCTATGGCCCTGGCGCCACACCCGTGAAGCAGGAAAGGCGGTAAAGCCAAAGCCGACTACGGTAGAAATCATGTCTCGCCTCCTGACTCAACGACAGTTCATGCGCATGCCAGAGTGTTGATGCCTTTAACGTTGCTTTGGTAAAATAATTTCTGCTGATGTTGAATCAATTGGCTAGGAGTCAGCACACAAAATCCACATCTTCTCCTCCAGACGATCTTATGATAAGGGATGGAGTATGAAGCGTTAGCTACAGCACGGACACTCCTATGTCTTCCGGACGTGTATGCATTAACAAGCCTCAGATGGCGCTGAAGACCACTTCTTACTTTTTTACCTAAGATCACTACAAACTAATTTTATTTTATTCTGATGACATCGAAGGTGTAGACAGAATATGGGAACAGGGGCGGACCATCAGGGTGTTCAGGGTGTGCAGCTGAACACGGGCCCTGGCTTACGAGGAACCCTGCACGCACAGTACAGCATCCTTTTTCTCTTTCTGACCATATCAGTTACAGTAAAGTAAGTACAGCAGAACAGTTATTTTCTAAATTAAAGATAATAAAATATTATCTATTATAATATTATCTAAATATTGTTATTAACGGTTATTAAAATATTAGAAGTACTAGGAGCCAGAAAAGATTAAGTGTGTTATCCATACTGACGGAAGAAAACCGTCAAGCTACAAAATTGGACATTGCAGCTATGACTGATGTGTTTGCTGAGCAGAAGGCTCGCAGAGTAGACTTTTGAGCAATGATCATGCAAATAAAATGTCATGCATTTAGAAGCTTTAAGCTTGGCAACCTTTTGAAATTTGATATAAATTTTTTTTTTTTACATTTTTGTAAATGTTCTTTTATTGGGTGGGGACAGGGAGGAGGGAGGGGGACTTTTTCTTAACTTGCACACGGGTCTGAAGCGTACTTGTTCCGCCACTGTTTGGGAAGACAAGTTAGAAATGAACATTATGCCGTCAATTAGCATGAAAATAGAACAAACGTTAAAAATATCGAAAACCTACTGCATTCAACTTTCTAAACGATTCCCCATCAAAAAATGTACGTCCCAACCCCTGACATTCCACGAATAGTTTTTCAACACTATTCCCTTCATTTCTACAGTAATACCATTTCCTGAAAAATTTAGAAGACCACTACTTTGTCCATGTGACTAGGTTTTACGCAATAATACCAAATTTTTTCCCAAGCTGAGTTGCTAATGTTAGGCAGCACGACGGTTCAGCCTAACACTCAGTACACGAATGTCAATTCTGGCACATAAACGTTCTTGAGGAACAACAATTTTTTTTTTAATGGCTGGCTCTAGCTAGCAGGTGCTCTCATTTTGAGCTGTAGTCAAACAGAAAAATATTATGATCAAAAATAAGAGTGAATAGTCCTCTGAACATGGTTCGGGAAAGGCACCAGTCTTTAGTTACACCCCACACTCCCCCCAAAAAGTTAGGGGTAAAACATTGCAATTTCCCCGTAACTTCCCACCTATCTTTCTAAACCGCTATAATACGCACAGCCTTCTTGCAATTACTTTGTAATGTTTATGTTAATTTGATGATGTCCCACAACCTTGTTGATGGAGCCGTATGGAGGTACGGAAGGGGAGATGGCAAGGTGGTGGAGACTTTTTTAGTACCTGAAACAAACGTTGCATCACCATGCAGAGCACCAAAACTTCAATTTGGTTCTCGTCTTCAATGTGCCCACAACGCGATCCAACTCAGGACAGGGTACGTCTAGCCATCGACTGGCGAACGCATTCAAAGACACTGGGTGTACTTCGGATCGTATGGCAAACACTCAACAGCCCGCTGCTGAAGTGCTTCCTCATTGTCGACTAAAACTGAATACTAAGTGACTTTAGGGTAACCACAAGAAGAAAGCTAGACATAAAGGCGTACTGGAGTTATGTAACTTGAAAAAGAAGGCTGTCCATGGCCTTTTGGCTTGTTTGATAATAGGATATGTCATTAAGGTTTGGCAAGACGTCATTTATTTTAGTTATGTTATAAAATGAATACTCTAAGCTAGTACTCACAAAAATACAAGGTGTCGGCCAGTAAGCTTAAGAGCTTTTTTTAATGCTTAAGAGGCAGATGTTAAGTGGAAGGAACCACCATCATGTCAGTTGTTATTTGCCGCAGGAATGAGGAAACCGAAGTACCCGAAAGAAACCGCCGACCGTGCAACACGTGGGAAGCAACCGGAGAAAAACTTGTACATATACAGTTATACACTTTCCTTCACAGGGCTCATATCCGCGTTTGCATAAGCTAGAGATTTACAGCCGGGATCAAGGCATCTATCGAGGCAGACGCCCCAGTGCTCCATGCTACCCGTGCACCCAATGGACTACAGCCCACTGGTTAGGCTCTAGTCGGTGCACCCACTGACTAGAGCCTAATTATCTTTAACTCGAACGTTAACGGTTAAAAGGACACAAATCCTTCCGATATGTCGTGCGACCCGATGAGAATAGCATTTGCAACATTTGCACAGGTTAGAGTTAATGTCGCAAAATCAGCTCGCACGCAAAAAAAAAAAAAAAAACAAGAAAATGAAAGTGTTGGCAACATTTTCATACGTTTGACCTAATGTCGCAAAACTGAGCCGTGCAGGAAAGCCAACAGGGATTTATGTCCCTTTAATTAGTCTGCAGTCTGAATACCAATCTGGTTTAAAAAAAATTGTTATCTATTAAAACCTTGATATATATTCGATATTATCATTAATATCTGATATTTATACATACACATCATTATATTTGCCAACCCTGGTTTTATCTTATCCTGCTTTTATCTTATTTTCACCTCTCTAAATAAGGGGCAAGACTCCTGCCATAAAACATCGCCGGCCATTTCTGCATCATTGACCGTTACGTGGGGGTTGTAGCCGCCGAAAGCGTACAAGTCCATATGGTCCACGACACACCGATGTCCACTGCGAGGCTGAGGACCACCATGACCTAAAGACGAAACAAAATATAATTAAATTGGATGTTTGGATATATATGACGCAATCATATTTATCGGATATGGCATTACCAGCTGGCCGATTTTCAGAGGAAAAGACGCACTGCACGTGAAATGGGCGAAACGCGTAAAAAGACCGACTGGACCTTGAGTTGCACGTTAGAACATTGGAACGGCTCATAACGGTGACAATTCGGGAAAAATCGTCAACCCTTGTTCTCGACTAAAATGCCTCCTCGCTCATTTGGCATCTATTCTAATCCCTAAGTTACCGGAACTGGTATTTCAGAGATGTGGGGGTTCGAGAGGAAAGGCCATCGGCACCACGCTACTCCCAGCGGAAACATATCTTCCTTTTAAAATGACCGAACAGAACGCACCACTGTTAGAGCAGGGTAGCGTTGGTTTATTTTCTGCGTAATGGTTTAAGTAGTTTAAGTGTTTAATTGCCCCACCCGGAGGTTCCAAGGCAATATCAAAAGAAAACAACAATGATCAAAGTCAAGAATTTACACATGCGACACGCACTCAATTTGCTTCCTCCCTCTCACCATATCAGCCCTAAACGCCGCCTCACTAACACAACACGTAACATGGCCCGGAAGCTCATTCCACTCCCTAACAGAGTGTGGAAAGAAGGAATGATGAAGAATAGTTTCTTTTACATTGATAGAGCCCATGCTTTGCACATGGTCATTTTCCCCAAAAAAATGAGGTACGAAAATAAACTTATTCTCATCCAGAGCCGTGAGGCCCTTCCTGATCTTGTAGTAGAGAAACAGTCTGTGCTCCCTCCTGCGTGTCTCCAAGGATGGCCAGTTGAGATCCTTCAGTAAATTTGTAACACACACATCCTGACCACAACGGTTACTCACAGTTCTTACAGCACGACGTTGTACCAAAAGTTGGTTGTACTGCCCCAAGGTCAGCTATGTTGTACTTCCTGTTGCAGTCCCAGGATCCACTTGCATACTCAAGGTGAGGCCTGACCAAAGTCATGTAAGCCCCAGCTTTGTAATATGTAATATGTAAATCGTAAGCAGGAAGCATTAAGCTTATACGCTCCCTCTCCATAAAACCATCATAAAAATACAGGCAGGAGTCTTGCCCCTTATTTAGAGAGGTGAAAATAAGATAAAACCAGGGTTGGCAAATATAATGATGTGTATGCATAAATATCAGATATTTATGATAATATCGAATATACATCAAGGTTTTGATGATAACAATTTTTTAAACCAGATTGGTATTCAGACTGCAGACTAATTAAAGGTAAATCCCTGTTGGCTTTCATGCACGGCTCAGTTTTGCGACATTAGTTCAAACGTATGTAAATGATTTTGTCCAGTCTGTTTTTAAAAGTGTTGATCGACGTTGCGTCAACGACACTCTGGGGCAGAGAGTTCCAATAGTCAATCACACGATGAGTGAAAAAGGATTTCACAGTGTTCACCCTTGCTTGCGGCTTGAAATTTCTGGAGTTGTGACCTCTGGTACTTACACACTTCGAATCTGGTCCAGCCCCCTTAAGAGTCCGAGCAACAAAGCCCAACACCTGAGATACCTTGGCAACAATTTTGTTATAATGCTCCTTCCAGGTCATCTTCTCATCGATAACAGCTCCCAGGCACCAATTGGTTTATTGGTTGAAAATAAACCAATCAATCAATCAATCGTTGAAAAGCTCATGAGGAAATTCCCTGATTTTTCCAGGTTTTCCAGATCAATACTAACACTTTTCCCGATTTTGTATTGGTCGAATGAAGGTGGAGTACAGGACTAAAATTTTTTTTCGAATTTCACTCAAATCGCAATACCTATAGCCTATCGCATTGCTTTGCTAAATCAAAAATTGCACTCTCCTAACTAGTATTGGTAATAAATAGTAGGAAATAGACACAATCTGAACAAAACTAAAAACTCATGGTACCTTCCTAAACTACCAAACAGAGCGTACCAAACGCACCACTGTTGGTGACAGTTTGGCCCATTCCCTGCTAATATCCGTGTTGATGCGGCTTGATTGACGTCAACATCGTCAGCGATGAATCTGTTTC
Source organism: Lithobius niger (assembly GCA_023313725.1). Taxonomy (NCBI): domain Eukaryota; kingdom Metazoa; phylum Arthropoda; class Chilopoda; order Lithobiomorpha; family Lithobiidae; genus Lithobius; species Lithobius niger. The sequence goes on along the minus strand of JAHWFP010134876.1, from coordinate 12,361 downwards.
GTCAAAACTGTTACGTCGCGCATCCTCAAACCTCCACCCCAGTAAACCACCTCCCTTAGATGGTTCGCAATTTGACATTGCTCTCGCCTGGTCACATATATTAGCCAATCCTGGTCAAATCCATTAGCCAGGTCTGGCCGCGGTGAAGGCATGACGTATCGAATACTCTGCTGAGCTTGTTGAGCTGTATTGTAGTTTAGGAAGGTACTGAACGGCTGACGCAACATCACTGCGCACGCGCGACGTCAAGTTTGGAGCCAAACTGTTAGTAACAGTGGTGCGTTCTGTTCGCTCTGTTCGGTGCTTTAGGAAGGTACTGTCAGTTAACACGTAACGGCTCACATTACTTATGCCTAAGGAGTTTTCGCTGTATCAGAAATGAAACAAAAAAGAAATAAAGTGAAGGTTTTAGAGGTAAAAAAATTAAATCCGAATTACCTATTATTTATAGGTGAAAGATTTTCCGGAAAACGTTCAAATTTCCTGATTTTCGGTACATTTTTTCATATTCCCTGATCTTACCCTGCATTTTCCAGACTTGATAAATGCCCTGAGGTTTCCCGGTTTTCCAGGTAGAACGCCACCCTGTAGAGACAGTTTGGCTCTAAACTTGACGTCGCGCGTGCGCAGTAACGTTGCGTCAGCCGTTTAGTACCTTCCGAAACTGCAATCACATCCCACCAAAATCAACAAGCTCAACAGAGCACTCGTTACGTCAGACCTTCAACGTGACCAGACGTGGCTAATTAATTGATTGGACCAGGTTAGGCCAATGGACGTAACCAGGCGCGAGCAATGCCAAATTGCAAACCATCTTCAGGAGGTGTTGCGGGTGTTTGCCAGTGTTGGAGCTTTTGAGCATGCGTGAGGTACGAAAACACATTTATCGCTGACGAACGTTGACGTAAGCAAGCCACATCAAACAGTTACCGTGTGTTCCTTTATATAAAGCGCTTCATCCAGGTTGCAGCAACTACCCTAACAGTCGTCCCGTTATACAGCTTAGCTGAAGCGCTTTATAAGGAGGACGCATTCCTAAAAATATCGTCGCTTTCTCTTTGCTTTCTCTGCTTAGTTCAACATGGCGGCCCCCACTGCAGTGGAAGAGCTGACACTTTCCTGCTCCGATTGCCGTATTTAGCGAGTAACAGTGGATCCTGAAGAGGTGAATTTTCGTGACCAGATAGCCAAACCAAAGTAAAAGTAAAAATAAATAAATTAGAACAAGTATTTAATTTACTGTCCATGCCTCCATACTGTATTCTGTAAACGAGTGTTTGAAAGTCAAAAAGTGACTAGTTTACGATAATATCGGTTAGCATTCGTAATTTTAATTTTCTACGAGCGTTACGCTGGCCAAACCTATTAAGTGAAAACGGAGCTATTAATCTGAGTCATCTTCCCAGTTAAAGCAACGATATTGCGATTACATTTCTTGCATTTTGCGAAAACTTGTAAGAAAGTGGTGATCGGGCCAAGACAGTCCACCATTTTGCTGCGTCTTGGTCGTCCCAAATTGCACGTAAAGCGCCCGTAACGAGTTTACAATAACCAATAACTGACACAGTCGTTGCTATCACTGATTGAAAATACCGTGGCGCCATCTGGCGCAAGGCTCCCACATATTATATCAGAGAACCCTGATCAGGAGCCGATGAAGCCAGTCCCCTGCGGGTCATCTTACTTTATAAGGCAAAGTCTCATAGCAAAAATGAAGACAAGAATCACCCCTACAATGAAAACGGGAAAGCGTGTCAATTCTTTGACCAGAAGTTGAAACTGGTACGGGGGGAGGAGAGTTGGTGGAAGAAGATCACTGTGTGGGCATGGAAGTGTTGTTTGAGGCGGACATAGACAGAGATAAGGGGGTGGGTGTGACGGATGCGGGAGTGTAGCTTTCAACATTTGTTCGTGGAATGTGCGGGGGGCCGCCAACAAACTGGAGGAGATCGAGGCTCTCAGTGTGGATTTTGATATTTTGGGACTCTTGGAGACTAGGCTTCCTGGTGGATCATCCCCCTACCTCCCTGGCTTCAGTGCTATAGCAGGCCCTGGTGGCTCTAATGTAAGGGTGTTTCTGAGGTGCAGGGTCCCCTTCCTTTTGTTCTCCTACCCTATGTGCCCTGGAGTGGACACTTGTGTTTGTAGGGTCTGGTGGAATGGTGTCTGGTTAACTGTGGGTTTTGTCCATGTGACGGGGCGGGTTTCGGCTCTCGATTGGAATGCATGGTTGGGGTTGCTTCCCAGACCGTTGGTGCTGGGGGGTGACTTCAATGCACACCATTGGCTCTGGGGTGGTCGTGCATGCAATGCTATGGGGCGTATTCTGGCGGATTCACTGGACCGTCAGGGTCTTGAGTTGGGCAGGATGGTACCCCTACCTTCATCCGGAGGTACGGGATAGTGATTCAAGAGTCTGTATTGGACGCCTTTTTGTGTACTGCGGGCCTCTCACACTCCTTCGCTTTTCAGGTTTCACAGGATCTGTGAGGGAGTGACCATTTCCCGGTGGCCCTCTGTCAGTTCCCTGGAGCGAGTGGTGGTTTTTGTGTAGGTGGGGTGCGTGGGCCGGGGCGTCCTGATGTGTCTGCGGGCACTTTTGGCAAGTGGTCGGCTCGGTGGATTGTGGGAAAGTCTGAGTCGGTTAGGAAAAAGTGCAGCAGGTCGGGTCCCATTTGGTGGACTGCCGAGTGCAGGAAGGCTGTCTGCGACCGCAGGCGGTCCTGGCAGAGGTTCTGTCGTTCCCGGACTGATGAGAGGTGGTTCATTTTTGTGGCAGTCTCGGCAGAAACGAAGTTGACACTCCGGAGAGAGAAGGCCTCGTTCGGGCTGAGACTTTGTGAGAGGCTGTCTGCCGGGGTTCCTCCAGCAAAGGTGTGGAAATTGATCCGACCTCAGGACCCACATACTTCTGTGGCATGGGTCATTGGCCCAGGTGATGTTGTGCTCAGGGCACCTTGATGGCGGAAGCCTTCAATGAGAATTTTTCTAGTGTGTTCAGGTCCCCTAAGGGGCCATCGCCTCCGGTTCTCCAATGGGGGAACTCCGCGGTGGCTGACGTACCATTGACGATCCACGAGTTGGAGGCCGCTCTTGCGGTCTGCCGTGCAACGGGAGCCCCTGGGATTGACCGCATCAGGTACAGCCATTTGCATAGCCTTGATAGGGCGGGTTTAGATAGTCTGTTGGAGGTTTTTCAGGGCTGCTTCAGGGGCGGCCAGGTGCCTCCGACCTGGTTGTTCTCCATCCTGACTCCGGTGCTGGGCAGGGGGAAACGGAGGTCTGCTGTTGAGAGTTACAGGCCCATCGCCCTCTTGTCCTGTGCCCGGAAGCTGTACGAGAGGATTTTGGTGGGTAGGCTCAATAGTGTCTTGGAAGGCTCCGGTGGGCTTTACAGGGCCCAGTTTAAGTTTCGGAAGTTGCGTGGGGCGCAGGACGCCATGCTGTACTTGGAGGCTGGGGTCAGAGAGGCTTGGCTGCACGGGAAGATAGCGGTTGCCGTCTTTCTCGACATTAGAGCGGCCTATGACATGGTGGATGTGGCTTGGGTCAGAGCGGGGATGCAGGATTTAGGGGTGAGTGAGAAACTGGGTGAGGCGGTTCTATCGCTGTTGGGTGAACACAGCTATGCGACGAGAGTTGGTGGCTTCTGGTCAGGAGTGAAATCCACCAGCAGGGGGCTGCCTCAGGGGAGTTGCCTGAGCCCAACTCTCTTTGCGGTGACGATCGATGCTGTGCTCAAGGAGCTAAGCTTCTCTTGCAACGTTGTGGCTTATGCCGATGATGTGGCAGTGTGGTTAGTCGGCACGGCTGTCCCAGTGCTTGTCACGTCTCTGGAAAAAGTCATTAGCAGGGCTATGGTTCTGCTGGCTGATCGGGGCCTTTGTCTCTCACTCCCCAAGACCGAACTTCTGGTGTTCTCGAGGACTGCTGTAGTACCAGCCACCCTGCGTGTCGGGGGTGTGGTGGTGCATGCGGCATCTAATGTCCGGTATCTGGGTTACAGGTTGGACTCTCAGCTGAGCTGGCTTGCTGATGCTGGGGTGGTAAGGGAAAGTATCGCTGGTAGGCACGGCGTCCTTAAGTCTCTCGTTTCTAACCGCGCGGTGTTGAAGAGGTCGGTACTCTCTGGGTTATACAGGACGTTCATTCGGTCCTGTGCGGACTTCCACTTGCCTTTCTTGCTATACTCTGGCAGTGCGATTAGGAGTGTTCAGGTCGCCCTGAATGGGTGCCTGCACACGGTTACTGGGTGTTTGCCTTCCACCCCGGTGGCCGCACTGCTAGTGGAGGCTGGGGAGGTGCCAGTAGGGATCAGGGCTAGAGAGACTCTGTCGGCCCTCTGCCTTCGAGCGGTGGCAAGGGGTTGGAGGGACCCCGTCGCTATGCTTCTGGTCAGGTTCTCTGCAATGGGTCGGTGGGCGCGGAGAGCTCTTGGTGCTCTTGGTCTGGGTGCTACCCTTCTCAAGGAGAGGGGTCTTGGTGGTTTCCCAGCCCCAAGGCTCGTTGTGGGTGGGTGTCCATGGTCCTGGTGTGGGGAGGTGTCCCCTCTCTTGTCCTGTCAGTGTTCGGTGGCGGGTGACCAGGACTGTGTGGAGATTTTCAGCGATGCCTCCTTCCATGAGGAGGTCTGGGAGGGTGGGGCGGGAGTGTATGTCTCTGACTTCCGTCAGGAGTTCAGTTACTTCCTGCCTCACCTCCCATCCGCCTTCCTGGGAGAACTGGTGGCGATTTCGATTGCCATTGATATTGGCTTAGACTTGCATCTGCGCAGCTTCAGGGTCCTCTCCGATTCTGCTGCTGGGATAAAGTGCCTCCAGTCTGCTTTTAGGTCGCTGGAGGTTAGTCACCCAATTGTCCTTGAAATTGGTCTGAAGCTTGCCGGTGCTCTTCGGAGGAGTGTCAGTGTGGGTATACGGTGGGTCCCCGGGCATTCTGGGGTATTCGGGAACGAAGTAGCTGATGACCTTGCCAAGAGAGGTTTCGTGGAGAGGCGGAATTCCGTGGTGTTTCCGGTCTCTCCCAGAGATCTCCTTCCGGTTCTAAAGAGTATAACAGCGGATGACTGGCTACGAGATTGGGATTCGGGCGAGGTTGGACGGGCCCTGTACAGTATTCATCCCACTGTCGGGGACACTCGCAGCCTAGATTGTCTCTCCAGGAGGGATGCAGCAGTGATCTCCAGGCTGAGGACCGGTCATTGCCTTCTGAGGGCGCATGCGTTTAGACTGGGGTTGTGTGGTTCGCCCATCTGCCAGTGTGGCACAGAGGAGGAAACTGTAACACACTTTCTCCTGGTCTGTCATCACTGGGCTCAGTACCGGGGCCAACATATGTTGAACTGGGGCTGCGACCTACAGGAGGTTCTTGGTGTCTTCCCGCACAATCCAGCGGCCGGTGTCTCACTACGACAGGTTGTGTTGTTTTGTAGGCAGACAAGGCGGTTTGAATAGTAGGTTGTATATGTAGGTTGTATATGTAGGTTGTATATGTAGGTTGTATATGTAGTGGTTTAGAACTGTAAATCAGGGCTTAGGTTAAGGATTAGGTTAAGTATTAGATTTAAGTTGTAGATGTGAGCGTATGACTTTTAGGTCTGTAGGCTCAAGTAAGCAATAAAGTAAAGTAAAGTAACTGGTACGTTGTTGCCTTGTATAGGTGCAATTGGCACATTGTTGCCTCGACTAACAATACTTGCTCTGCACGGTCTACTCAGCGGCAAGTCTTATATGACGTCATGCACGAAGGACAGTTATTTTTCACATGGTGTGGATCGCTCAAGCCAAACGAGGCGAAACCGATAAACTACTAGGAGGGGGGCAGACCTGAACGGGGAATACTCGTGTGTGAGGCAGTGCGTCTGTTTGCCCTGCTCTTTAGAAAATAAAGATATTCGGAAGGTGGCAAGTAGGTGGTTATGCATTTGTTACCATTAAGCATATGATTAGGCATTAACTGAACCTACTGGAAAAGAGGGACGGGACACGAGACGTAGAGAACGGGAGGAAAAGGGGAGCATTCCAGGAAGAAAATTTGTCTGTCAACTACGTGTGGCAAAGGGGAGAAAGGGAAGGAGAGGACCGGGTAAGAGGATAGGAAGGGGAGAGGGGAAGGCAAAGGCAGTGAGATGATGGAACGAAAGGGTGGAAACGGGAAGGAGAAGATGGGAGGAAAAGAGAAACTTACAGGAAGAAAAGTTTCCAAGGCAACACTGACCAAAAACTGGGAAACAACCACGAGCCAAACCAAACCACTGGCGAAAGAAAACCTGGGCGAAGCCGGGTACGATGCTAGTATACATAAAGGAAAAGTGAGACATCTATTCTATCTCACTCTTGATGTAAGCAAGAGCACATTAACCCAGTGCCTAGCGGTAGAGATGTTGTTAATCTTTACAGATTGATGAAGATAGAGGAGGAGTGGCATGGAGAAGGGGGGATAAGTTAAGTGAGTAGTGGCAGAAGTGGACTGTTCAGCGAAGTAAGGAGTGGGAGAAAAAAAGAGGGAACCAAGGAGGAAGAGAAGTGGAGGGACGAGAAATGGAGACGCTGGAGAAAAGACAGAGTGATGGAGGTGAAGGAAAGAGAGAAGAGTCCAAGAGGAATGTGTGACAGACAGGAAGAAGGAGGCAGAATATAGGGACGAAACTGAATGATTGAAATAAGGGAGGACCTGAATGTAGCCCTACAAAAAGAGAAATAACAGGAGTAGGAGGGAGAAGAAAGAGACAGAAAGGAGTAGGAAGGGGGCAGAAAAGACAGGGAGGAGGTCGAACAGGACGAGGAGAAAAAAAGTGGAAGGGAACACATGGGAGTGATGTTGGTGCTGTGCCGGGTGGAGGGGAAGACGACTTGACTGCACCAGAGAAGGGAAGTGCACTGATGAGTGGTATAGGGAAAGTATCTGGTGTGACATTGGGGTCTGGGGGTCATTGGGGTCTGGACTTGATGTGTGCGTGGGAAGGAGCGGGGTTGGGCAGATGGAAAGTGTTGAAGTTGTTGGTGGAGCTAGAAAGAAATTGGGTAATGCTTGGTATTGTAGTGAGGGAGCTGGAGCTGAGGTGAAGGAGAGGAGGGACAAACCCAATGCGAGGCCTGGAGTTCAGGTGAGGGGTGGTGGTGAGGATGATGGTATTGTGCTGGAAGGGGGGTACAGAACTGAAGAGGATGGAATGTGGTGGGGGAAATAGTTCCACACGGTGGAGCTGAAATCAGTAGCCATGGAGGACACTCTTGTGGGGGAGCATATGAGGGGATCAGAAGAGGGGGAAGCTGTGCTTTGAGGTAGGGGGATGGGAAGGGGGTACCATGTCTGTGGAATGGACAGGGTTGTACTGGAGTTATGGTGGGAAATAGCAATGTAGCGAGAATAGAGGGTAGGGAAAGAACCGGGGGGGGGGGGGGTGAAATTTATCACACATAGGGGTTGCCGGTAAAGTAACTTTACTCATCTAGTGGCAGAAGCAGCTATGAACTTCATGAAGGAAGGGGGTTTTATTATTTTTCATTTGGGGATTAATGGTGTGGGGAGGGGGGATTGGGAATG